>JALKBU010000103.1:0-84789 GCA_023091735.1 Trichomonas tenax | reverse complement strand
CAATGATGCTTTCTATGTTTCCTTCGTCATTGTGTGACTCAGTTATGGCAACAGTATCTGGTTTTTTGCATAGCCACTCAAACCAAATCCATTGCAGCATGCAGAAGCTGTCCACGAAGATGAAGAACATAGATGTAATGACTTGGGTCACGAGGCCGCCTGTCACCAAGCAGCCAACAAGATTACAGACATCTCCAACGATAAGCAGCAGTAAAAACCATGTTGGCAAACTTTCAGCGCGATTTAGTTTGAAGTTTATATAAATTTGTGGCAATTGAGCCCACATCCATATTAATGTCGATATATTTCCGAATAGAAATGATAATTTATCTCTATTTGTGACAACACACTCTTTGGATACCTTTGCAATCCAACGCATATAGTTTCCTGAAAAAGTTCTCATCGTGTGATTGCAAAAAAAAAAAAGAAAAATTTACATGAATTCAGTTTTTTGCCACAAAATTGCCATTATTTGATATTTTGGTCTTTGAAGGCTTCCAAAAGCGATGGACATTGACCAACCTAAAAGGTGGTAAATGACATATAGCCGCTATTTCCCTGGCAAATGTTAACTGAATTTGACGCTTTTATGAAATCGATGATCCGATTTCTCGAAGAATTTTTAAATACTAAACAAAACCTTGAAGAAATTGAGATGGCAATTGTATCATTATTGTATCCAATAAAGAATTTGTGTCGAATGAAGTTGATTTATTTGCACCAAATTCTAACTGCAGATGCACTACATCACAGAGGATTTTTTTTCATATAGGAGAAAGTTACAAGAGATCAGTGAATTTATCTGAATTTTTAAAAACTTTTATGCTTTGTGCTGTAAATACTATAGGCATGATCTATCTTTTGGAGTTGTTTTTGATGTACTTCATTTCATAAGTTTTCCGCATTAGAAAAAAATTCTATGTCAATTGACTCAACAAAGTATTATATGGATGTAAGGAATGTAGAGATTAACATTTGACACAAGGAGGTCTCCAAGACCCTCTGAGGTACAATCTACTTTGGATGGCATATATCTGAGGGCTTGCAGGCTATCTTCTGTTGAAGAATGATAAATCTATGAAATTGATGCGTTTTTTCACTAGAATTGTTCACACTTCAGTACAAAGGCCTCAAGTGAGTAACGATAGAAATTGAGCATGCGGAAAACTAATGAAACAGAGTATAAGTGTTATATCACGAAAATGGAGAAGTGAGGTGAAAAATCTGACATGTAAATTGCAGTGATTATGTCGCTATTAGTTAACACTTTCGTTGGTGATTTTGATGCTTTGCGCTGGGTAGCACGTGCTTTTCAGCCTGAATATTAACATAGCCACTTTACGTGTTAGATTTCTCATTTATGCCATTTAAATGTCAGAACCACATCACTTCACTTCCCCTTTTCCGTGATAGGACATAAGCAAATGTTTGAAAGACCATAGCTTCTTATTTTGTATATGTTATAGGAAAAAATTGACAAATAAAGTGGCAAAATAATTTGTCATTTTTTGATGTGATTCAAGCTTTTTTTCAAGTTCGTGGTCCGAATTCTATGGAAATGTCAACGATGATAAGACTGAATTCACACAGAGTACTGAAATACATGAAACTGATCCAGGAAATTACTATATTTATGGAGGAAGATTTTTCGGTTTCAAAAATAGATCAATAGATATTGGTGGATTGAATACATCTAATGTATTGATTGAATATTGTGTTTTTAAAATGAACACTGTAGCACAAAGTATTATCGATCAAGGTGCAGCAATCAGACTTTTCGAAGCAGAAAATCATGTTATACATAAATGTTGTGCAGAAAGATGTTGCTGTTTAAATACTACGAGCAAATGGAAATGCAGACAGTTTTGTCATTGCGAAGCACCTAGATATTCACAAAGATTAAATTATCTTAGTGAAACAAGTGTTACTCGATGTGCCGATGATTATGTTGGAAATGGGCCAGTAAGTATTTTATATGGAAAACTTGGATTCCAATATAATAACATCAGTTACTGCTTGAATAGACACATTGGCATTCTTCAGCAAAATCCAAATGAAGACAATGATCATCAAAACTTCCCATATATTTCGATATTGATATTGTTGATAGATTTTGTAATTTTTGTCATAAGCAGAACATGGAAGGCCCTGATGAAGTACGATATGGTTTAGGCTTTAGAGCACAACGAAGTAATGTAACAATATCCAATTGCAATATACTGAACAACACCAGAATCGAACGTCTCATACATATTCAAACTTCACATGGGTTAAGTATAAGTGATTGCTATATCATGGGAAACGAATTCCAATATTTTATTTACTTCAATACTGTTGAATTAGGTAGCTTTATCTTACGTAATTGTTCCATTTATGATACAGATATAAATACAATTGCTGGCAAGCCAGCTAACTTTGAATTTATCAATCTAGATACAGAAAAAAACTACAACCATTAATGATTTTATTTGTCAACTCTTACCAAACAAACAGAAGAAATGTTCTTGCAATTGTCATTTCTTCTCAACTCGAAGGGGCAGAATTCTGTAAGGAACTGAAATATATATCAATTTTTGAAAGTAAAATTTAAATAACAAACGCATTAAATATCTTATTATAATGAATAAGAGGCATCAAATTCGCTGTATTCCATTATCAGTGTATTATCTGAGGAAGGTACAGGAATCTTTCCAAGCAGTTGTTGCGGTGCTTCAATCGGCTTTAACTCCCAGTTTCCTGCTGTGAATTTCTGGAATTTAATAGTTGTCACCGATTGATAACTCTTTATAAACTTGGATGATGTCTTCTTTGTTCGAGATTGTTCTCTCACAACTCTTTTCATCTCTTTAATAACTTTACGCTGCATCGCAAACGGAATTACCTTTGGCATAACACCGCATCCAATAAAACCAATAATTGTCGTCAAAGACATCGAATCGGAGAGTTTTGGAATCGAAGATGATCTCGGAAGTTGATCAATATGCAGCATTCTTGAAAGCGCACGAACAACATCATCAAAAGATCTTTCCCAATCAGTGAAAGCCAATCCACTCGTAATTGCTGCATCAGGATTATGTTCTGCTAACGCAATAACAAATTGCATCGCAGTTGTACAAGCACCAATCATATTAAGAGCCGCTTTATAAAGAATTGCATAATTTTCTCTGATGTTCTCATTTTTAACTTTGTTGACTATGAGTGATGCGATTCTGAAGATTGGACCTGCTAATTGTTCAGAGGCAGACTCAATCATTAAAGAATAGTGTTCGATGGCTTTGCAGAGAATTGTTTCGTCGACTTTTTCAAGTAAAGCATCTGTTAGTCCACAGAAAGTGAAACCGCCAAATGCTTCCTTCAAAGGAGCTGCAATCATCATTAATTCGTTAGAATTCGATGTTTTTGTGAGAATTTCAAGAATTTGTCGCGATCTATCATCTGCTTCTACACTTGAAAGAAGCGGTCTAACAATTGATGGCAAAAGGCTCCATGCTTGTTTATTTGTTGATTGATTGTTCAAACTCTTCAAGAAAATGTTAATTGATTCAGCTCTGCACGAATGAGGAAAAACGCTGCAGTCGAGAAAAGCAGAAGCAAAGTTAAATGCAAAGATTTCATTTTCTGGGAAAATTGCTGAGAAGAATTTGAACGACTCTGTGATAAGATCTGTTAAGCAAAGTGGTTCGTTTTCATATTGCGAAACATAATAATGAACAATCTTGATCATTCCATTAATTATATTGCGGTCGACTGGTTTTTGAATGAGATTATATATCTTCAAAGAAAATGCTGAAAACTTAAGTTTGTTGCTTCCAAATAACCATCTTAAAGCCTCTGTTCCCCAATTTTCGAGGAACTCGGGATCATCTTCTGATAATTTCTCAATAAAGTCGTTAACAGTTACAATCATATCTTCGTCGTAAGATGATGCCGGAGGAGGAATATCAAAATGCTTGCAAATAGAAAGCAAAAGAATCTGAGTGTTTGGAATCTTATAAAAAAGGAATGCAAAGTGAAGAATGGCAATAATACTCGGAATACTTCCAATTCTTCCTTCGAATGCATTGGAGAACAACTGAATAACCCAATCTTCTTCTCTAAAACTCCTTCCTTTGGAAGAAACATGAATGAAATAAGCAAATGAACAACGAGAAATCACCTTTTCGACGATATAAGGAGCATTTTGTCTGATGAGCCATAACAACAACTTTTGTTTAATTGGAATATTTCCCCACTCAATGATGAATAAAGGAACTATTTCTTCATGATCTGTTTTCTCAAGAAGATCATTCCAAAGCCAATAAAATGTTGAACTAAATTCTTCATTGATTGCTTCTGTTGCTTGCATTAAAGCGGTTAAGAATTGATATGGCGTATAAAACTTGTACTTTTCAGGAGATTCAGTGCAAGTATCTTGTTTTGGAAGAAGACGAATTTCAGGAATCAATGATCGAAGAACACTAACAATTTCTTTGATTGGTGTGTGACTACTTTCAATACTTAATATCCTAAATGCTTCACAGAAAACTGTTTCTGTTGTTCCTCCAATTCCTTCATAAACAGATGAATTGAATGCTTCCATAAAACTTGCTGCATTTGGATGTTGAATCTGTTCATAAACAAGGCCAACAAGAAGCAAACATCCAATTTCGTTAGAATTAAAATCGCTGCCAGCAGTAAAAATAACGAATAAAGCATCAAAGAAAAAATCAGCAGTAGCTCGAGAAGACGTTAAACATGCATCACAGAACTGTGTAAGAATCAAACGAACGTGATAGAATAAAATATGACTTAAAACATGATAACGTTCAAACTCTATTTCACCAAATATGTCACACGCAGCTTTATCGAAAACCATCGAATCGCCAAACATTGGACCGGCTTTTGCGATTGTTGCAAGAGCTTGTTTCGATATATTTCTTAATGGCTCGAGAATTGGTGATTTTGTTTGAGCCCAGTTGAGTAATCCACGAAGAACAACTTCTCTTGATGATAGTGACCAATCTTCGACTAAAACATTCTTTGATGCGATTTTATCAATCAACTTGCAATAATTTTCGCAAAGCGTTGATGCTTTGATAACATTCTTTTCTAATTCAGGTGTAATTGTTCGCAATGATGTTGCTTCTAATTTAACTAAAGCTCCGTGCATTGCAGTCAAAAAGTTTAAAGCTTTGATAAGAATGAAGCTCAAAATTCTGTCATTGAATTGTGGCGAATCGATTAATGTTAGGAATGATGTTGAAGCTTCAGGCATTTGTTCTGGAGTGCAAGTAGACAAAATATCAGCAACATCGCCTGCATATGAGATATTAAGATACTTGATAATGTTAAAAGCAAGATGATCATTCCAATTTTCGTTTCCTTCGATCATTTTTGCAATGATATTGAGAGCTGAAGCTTGAAGAGGAATATTCGTTTGTCTGGCTTCGAATAATGGAATGTTGTATATTGTTGGGCATCTGAGATATGCATCGATGCTGACTTTTGAGCCAAGATAAATTGTATATAAAGCAATAACAATAGGAGAACCTAAAACATTTTCGTTTCCATATTTCATCAAGAAATTGTAAAGATTATCTCCAATTCGTTGCATCAAAGGGGTATAATTTGCTGCTAAAATGATCCCAACTATTTCTGCAATATAGAACAGCCACACTTCATAATATCGAGAATCTGAAACCCATCTGAAAAGAACTTCATCTCTGTTTCCGCATTTCCTGAATAATTTTGCTTTGACATTCTTGTCCATTGTTGGCATTGTCTGATGAATATAAAACGTAATGCCTTTGTGATCAAGTAATTCATCACATTTTTCAAGTAATCTCCATGATAATATTCTCGTATTTGGCTGAGAAGAAGCGACACCAATTAAACAGTAAAACTGAATGTCATGAATCATATCAGCTGGCACTGATTTAGGAGAGTTACTAAGCATTGTTAAGAACAACTTCAAGCCAACAAATAATGACTCTTTTGTCATTGTTTTGATAATGTTTTCAATTAATGATTTCGCGAAAGGAATTTGAAGTTCAGGAATCTTAAAAATATATTTTGCAACATTGATCGCTGCGAGTGCTGTATGAAGCCTTGGTGATGTACAGCAATCTCCAATACTGGCAAATACACCACTATCAATATAATCATTGTTCTCTAAAACAAAAGGTAAAACTCTTAATAATTGAACATCCAAACAATAAAATTCGCTCTCTCTGCTGAGATTATATTTCATTACTAACGTTTCATAATTGTTGAGATTGTTTTGTTCTAAAAACATTTGAACTTTGTGATCTGCTTGATTGATTCTTCTCCATGCTCCTTCGAGATATTGAAGAGGAACATATTTATCTTCTTTTAATTGAAGGCAGTTTAAGTTTTGATATACTTTGCCTCTAACAAGAAGATTTAATGTCTCAATATCTTGGCTTTCTACTTTTGACACTGCATAATCTCTAAATTTGTCTGAATTGATTTGTTCAACAACTGAAAGGAAAACGATGAATCTCATATCATTCATATGCAGCTGCAAGAAATTTGGAGTGATTTCTTGAACGAAATATTGGAAGTTAATTGATGCCAAATGAAGTAAAATGTTACTGAACAGCTGCGGGCAAATTGCAAAATTAGCTTTCTTGAAATAAATGCTCATAAAAAGTGGCGGCATGTCAGTCGCATTCGATCCTGTCATTCCAATAAATGATATATCATTTTCTGCTGTTAGTTGTGATTTATAGCCTCCACTCATTAACCTCCAGAACAATTTAAGATCTCTTTCTGTTTTCCTGTCCTCTCCTGCATGAATGTAAACTCTTTTCTGGAAAAATCTTTGGACTTCACCTTCTTTGTATGGAAGATGCTGGAACAAAGTTACAATCAATTCAAAGGCGCCATCTTTTAGTTTGGAGTCTTCTTTCTCATACCATACAAGATCATAGATTTTTCGCAATGCTTCACAGCGAAAATTAACTGAAGTTATAATCGAAGCAACACATGAAAAAATTTTGCTTGAAAGTTCTTTTCTCTTCTGCATTGCTTTTAGAACTGTGACTATTTCATCGAGAAATATTGAACCGAGAACTAAATTCGAATGCAATCGTATTTTAGAGATTAATGGAAATAATATTTCATTATTAACTGAATCTAAGTAATTATTGAACAAAATTTCTACTTCTTGGAAACAAGTAAGACTCGCTATCGCTAATATCATTGACCAGCGCTTTAATAAATAGTCGTGTATTTCGATTTTTACAGATGAATCGCAAATTTTGAATGCACACTTCGCAACATTCGCTCCTTGATCGCTAGTTCCGTATTTTTGGACAATATCTCCAATAATATCAGTTGTGACGTATAATGCGAGATAAACGCAAATTTTGTGTGCAGATTTCGAAGATTGATACGCAACTGTGTTATGTGTCAGCAATAGCGAGAATAAACCAGGTTCTTGAAGAATAATTGCGTTAATAAATAATTCATTTAAGTTTTGGAGGAATTTTGACGTATGATTCTTTGCCAATTCGCACATTGAGTTCACAACTGAACCATAAAGTGGCGTGTTTTTGCAGAAATCGTTCAATAATAAACTCAATGTGATTGAATTTTCATTATTATGAAGCTCTTCATCATAAGCGGCAGTCAAAGCATTGAATCTCGGAAGAAAGGATTCAATTAATCGAGAAAAAACTGCAATATAAAGCTCTGATGAAGAAGTCATCAAAATGTATTTTATGATTTTTTTGTTTTGTTTTTTGATCATTTTATATTGTTCTCTGCTTGTTTTCGCTGACAAATTTGAAATTCTTAATTCTGTAACGATATTTTAAGGTTGACATCTACACATTGTGTTCTTTATATTTATCATGTTTTCGGAGTTCAATCTTAAGCAATAAGGTTAAAATTCTGTAACTCTTGGAAAAACTGGGTCAAGAACATGTTTTGTGATATTTCTAAAGAAGCAAACATCAAATCTATTCCTTTTGATGAATTTATTGAATTATAGATGCATTTTAACTAATTTACTTCGATATGTGATAAATTATAAATGATATATGATTCAAGTTCTTTGATTATGATTAAGATATTTGCGTTCTACATATTTCTATAATACCATGGTCAGATGCTAATTGTTGGCCTCAATATGTCGATTTTATAATTTCGCAAAGTTTAAGCAATATCTTTGATTCAATACATCAGTGCTGTGAATTTTAAATTAAATTATGATACAAATATGCAGTACCACTAATTTTCAAAATTTCAACAAAATTGTTGATTAATTATCAAGACCATTCATCTATAATATCAATCGAAGCACCAGAATAGAAGCTTATTTGACATGTGATTAATCAGTAATTCATGACTTTTTATTTCAATATTATTTTTCGAATGAACGATTTATAATAATGACGCTTTAAGCATTGCACATCACTAGACTTGAAAAATATATTTAATTACTATAAATGAATTTGTTCAAATCAAAGCTTTCGTCAATTTCATCAAAATATTTTTAATGAACTCATAGTTTTAAGAAAGTTCACTCTGTAGATCAATATCTACATATGTTTTTATAGTGTTTCATAAAAGAAAATCAACACTTTATCTCATTTCCAAAGAAGAAACAACAAAAATGATTCGAAATGCTATTTTATTTTCGTAGTATCAAAACCTTCATAAAAGCTATACACAATCTTATAGTATATCATTGATTAAAGTTTTGGTTGTAGAAAATGTATATTTGATGTATTTTTGTTCAAAGAAAATGGATATTAACGGAATTCTAAAATTATTTATCTTCTAAAATACAGTCTTAGTGTTTGGCCGGCATCTTCCACTCAAGGTGCATGTGGTTAAGTGGCTGGAGACCGCGTGTAGCACGGAGGATGTTCTCCATGCAAGCACGCTGCTGGAAGAGGGAGTTGATGACTGGTGTGCCTGTTGGTGTTCTTGGGGCTTTGAGGAGGAAGGAAAGAACGGAGTAGACAGCGTTCATGTTGTCGAAGTCCTTCATTGTCTCATCCTTGAGCTGGACACGTGTGAAGAGTTCCATAAGGATGATGAGGTCGAGCATCAATGGAGCAGCAAGAAGGGAGTCCTCGCATGTGTTGTGAACGGAGATGATGTTCTTGCCACCGCAGAAGATGTCAGAGTCGTATTCGTCGAGAGCACGCTTTGAGTCGCCAACAGATGGGACGTACTTGATGACGACGATATGGTCTGGATGCTCCTGGTTTGGATAGAGGATTGGATTGTAGCCAACCATATCATCGATAACTGAGGACTTTGAGATCTGCTTTGAGCAGAAGCAAAGGTCGAAATCGAGGTTGAGACCATCATTGTTACCAAGGTGGTTGTATGAGGCAACAGCTGTGAGCTTGAGACCTGATGAGATGAGGAAGTCAGCCATAACGGACTTGAACTTTGTCTGGCCTGTCTTGAAGTCATCACCCATGATGGCTACGTTCTCGCGCTCAGCGAGCTGGATGAGTCCTGGGACGAATGTGTTCTGTGGGGAACCGTTGATGTATGGGATGTGCTCGAGGATAGCAGCGACTGCGTAGATCTGAGATGGAGCAATCTCTGGATGGTTGTTCTTGATAGCATCGAGTAACTGCTCTGGTGTCATATGGACGCCTTCTGTGACAGCGCAATAACGCTCTGTGTTAGCTGTCCAAAGGATGATGACCTTCTCGAGGCCATTCTTCTCCTTGAACTCGCGCATCTGCTTACGAACTGTCTCGAGCTGCTCCCACTTTGTGCCTGGGATGACGTTGTCAGCGCGGTTCTTCTGGTTTGGAGCAACGAAGTCCAAGTCGAAGACAGCTGGAAGTGGAACCATCTTCTCAAGGTCTTCCTTGAGCATGTTGATCATGACTGGCTCCATAACGTGAGCGCGTCTGCAGGCCTCGTAGATGTTCAACTTGGAGATATCCCACCCGCCGATGACGAGGTCGTTTGGATTAATCATTGGGAGCAAAGCCTTGAATGGAGCAACATATGTTGTGCCCTTCTCGTCCTGTCCGAGGTATGTTGTGGCGCACTGTGTGAGAGAGCCATGGTAGTTGGCCTTAACTTCACCACGCTTTGTATCCCAAACAAGTCCCTTCTTGTTTGCATAAACGCCGGATGTCAATGTTGTGCCGTTGTTTCCACCCCAGCCAACAAGCATTACGCCTGTCTTTGGAACGTGAAGGTTTGTCTTGAACTCGAACTTCTTTGTTTCTGGAACAATCTTGATTCCATCAGCACCAGCAACAACGTGAGATGTGTGGTAGTCGTACTTAGAGATCATCTCCTCACCCTTGATCTCGACGTTTGGTGCATCAACCTTGAACTCGTTAGCGAGCATTATCGAAAAATGAAGTCATTTGAGAATTATCGAAAAATCATCGTAAATCCCTCTCAAAATAGACCGGTTTTCCGCTCATAACAAATGTTTCTTTTGAAATTAAAACTTCAATCAAACCTTTCTTTAAAGCATAAAGCAAAAATATTAAAATAACAAAATGTTGGATTGGCCAATCAAAAAATAAACAACAAAGAAAATGATGACAACATATTTTGGCTGTAAATATAGTCATAAATCGCTGTATATAAAACGCTGCTTTAATAACGAGTGATAATTTCGAGCTTTCAAAAAAGATCGCTATTTTTTATATCTAAAAGCTCGTAATCGCTTCAGTTATGGATGTGCGAATTAGGCACTTGTTGGCTGCGCGAACTCAACATATTTAAGGAGCAAACCAAGGACCCTTTATAATGCCGTTTGACCCGGAAATTATAAAAATCTACCTTATTATTTTATCAAACCCCTATAATAAAAATCCTTTTATTATTTTCAAATTTTGATTAAAATGATTATTATCATATAGTATGTCATAGGTAATGTATAATTACGCTATGGCAGGTCATCCTCGATTTAAAATTAAGGATGCTAAAATGGTCACTTTTTGCCCAAAAACTAAATTTGTCCAACTGCTGCATATTTTACCTGTTACAGGTTACTGAATTTAAACTGGCTGGAAGCCTGAGTTCTTTCAAATTTGGACAATTCGCTAAACAACCGAATTCGATTGTATTTAGGGTTGAAGGCAAATCAATGGAACTAATATTTGTTGAATCTAATACACATTTCCACAAATATGCCAGTTTATTTGGCAATATAACTTTCAATAAAAATTGACAATTTTGAACTCTAATCCAGGACAAATTACATGTAATAACTGTTTCATGACATGTTATATAAGATATCCTGAAATCATCTATTTATCAATTTCGTGTTGTTGCGTGAACGAAAACAATGCCTGGAAGGATTTTGCTCGCTTAACATTTGACCGATAAAAGTGGTTTTAGAGTTTCATCACCTTTTTATCTTTATCAATGTGTTAAAAGGATATTTAAGCTTGTATTACAAAATTTAAATCAGATATATGCCACTTATTTATCTACTGCTGAATAATTCCATCATTATGCATTTAAAAATTAAATGTCATTTTAAAAACTCATTCTCATTAACGAAAGCAATAAAATTGAATCATAGTAATGTTCAAAGTTAGCCATGAAAAGGTAATGTAGGCAATAAACATTGAAATGCATCAATTGAAAACACTTTTATTATTTTTAAGAATTCCCTTGCTCATAGTACTACAATTGGGATGGCTATAACACCAACATAGTTTAAGCCCTAGGTTTTAAGGTATAAAATAAATATCTCATCTGCTTATGCAAGAGGAAATCTTACATGTGGATATCACTAAGAACATCACTTTCGATATCAAAGTGTGAACTCTTAAGCTTCGGAAAATGATTGCTTCGAAGTGAAATAAGAAAAATGAAGTCAATTTTTTGATGATATTTATAACCTTATTCATAGTGAATATCATGATTTAGAAAAAAATCTTTAAAAACACATTTACAAGGTTTTTCACACTATAGCAATATGCAATGATACGAGTATTAAAATATTTTAATAATGTTTGTGGTTAAATATAAATAATAAAGACGATTTCAGCGAAGTTTTGACAAAATCGATGAAAATGGGTTTTGTTGTGAAAATATATTAGCAGTAGTCCACGCATATCGAAAAATGCTATAAAATCGACCAAGTCAAATCTAAAAAATGAAAAAAAACGATTAGAGAGAAAAGTGCCATGGTTCAGTGTATGAAAGCTTTTTTGCAAAAAGCGACAAATATAGTCACTGGGCAGTCAGGATTGACCGGTCAAATGATGAATATCAGCGGCACCTCCGTCACTGTCGGCGACAAAGTTGCTGAAGGTGGCTACGGAAGCATTTACAAAGCAACAGACAGCTACGGCAGACTTTTCGCTTTGAAAGTATTGCAGGCGCCTGACCAGGAGCATTTCAATTTAATTCAAAAGGAATTCGAGATCCAACAAAAGTGCTGCAAGCATCCAAATGTCGTTAAAGTGTTTGGAATGCAAACAGACCAGAGATCACGTCAGACAATGATTCTCATGGAATTCTGCTCTAGCGAGTGCATCAAAGAAATGAATCAATGCTTTAATTCAGGATTTTCCACACCAAAAATCATCGAAATCTTCTCCCAGCTCTGCGATGCTGTCAATTACATGCACGAATTGAACCCGCCAATCATTCACAGAGATCTTAAAGTCGAAAACATTCTTTATAACGAAGGAAAATACAAATTATGCGACTTCGGATCAGCAACAACTCGCGTTTACACATTAGAGACAAGTTCTGAAAGGAATGAAGCGACAGATGATATTCAGAGAAACACAACACCAAATTACAGATCTCCAGAAATGTGCGATTTGTACAGAAGACAGAGAATTGATTTCAAGTCCGATGTTTGGGCTATCGGTGGTATTCTCTTCAAACTGGCCACATTCAAAGACGCATTTCCTGATGGATCAAATCTTCAGATTTTGAATTGCAACTACAAATGGCCTTCAGACAGAAACGTTCACCCGAAGATCAAAAAGATTGTCGAAATGTGCTTTGTTTCTGATCCAGCGAAGCGTCCAACAGTCAGAGACGTTCTTGGCGCTCTTGCAACAGAATTCCCAGACTTAGTTGACAAGAAATGGCGCAATTCATCTGCTTCAGCACCACAACAGCAGCAGGCACAGCCGCAGCGCCATCAGCAGCAACAGGAGGAATTCGATCCACGCATCCAAGTTCCACAGAAATCAGGAATGTCTCAATGCAAGCCACCAAGTGGAGAATCTTCTCCTGTTGGCTCTAAGCCGACATTCAACCCATTCTCGAACCAGCAACAGAGTGCTTTCGAGCAATCTTCATCACAGCCAGTTTTCTTGAACTTCTCTCAGCCGCAGCCACAACAATTGATCGATTTCCAGCAGCCACAGCAGAAAGTTGAAGCACCAGCAATGATTGATCTCACTGCAAATGTTTCATCTATTGATCCATCAAGAATTGAGAACGACAGAGAGAACTTGATTAAGGAGTTGTTGGCAATGAATGATTCCCAGCTCTCTTCTGCTTTATATTCAATCACCAACGTTTCACCAAATATTTCAGTTCCTTTCATTCTCGCTATCATCCATCAGAGTGGAACACGCGCTTCAAAAATAACACAGTACTTGCCTGTTCCAAACCAGCCGCAGCTTGCTGCACTTCTCGATGCACACAAACAGTTCTCTTCAAAGTATACTCAGTTTGAAGGAAACTTCGCCCTCGGACATTTCATGCTCGCCAACAAGGCAAATCCACCACCTGTTGGCCAGCCACCTATTTGCCACGATGCTGTTACAGAACTTCAGGCTCTCATCACTGCATCTATCAATGCACTTAGAGTTTGCCCACATCATGATGTTGCTGAGGAAGCTTTCTGTGCATATCAAGTTACAGCTTACTTAATCGCTAAGCTTAAGCAATTCAAGATCAACGAGGGATACATCGATGCTGCACCTGTTCCAGCACTTAAGAACCAGCACAATCTTCTCAAGAAGCAGTTTGATGCCATGCCAGAGAAGATTCCATTCCCTGCTGAACCATTCGACTTCGGAAATGCTGAATTCTTGAAGAAGATTAGAGCACCATCATCAAGACATTAAACATTTTTTTATTATGATATTTAACTGACACCTTCTTTTTGCTGTTAATAACAAATCATCGCTTTTGAACATTTAATGATGAAAAAATCATTTTTATTTGATGGAGTTTTCTTTGCTTAAAAATCATAAAATTCATCAATAAAAAGAGTCTTTTGCTGACTGCAAAGCAGAGAACAGATCCTAAAGAATGAGAAAATTCTGAAAAATCCAATGATTATCATTATAATTTGGTTCAATAAATTAACATCTTCTTTAAACATAATAATTTCATTCGTAGATGTTATGACTTGCATTTCAATGATGGGGAGGTGAGTTTTGAGATTGTTTTAAAGACGAAAAACAAATATAATTTTTTGATGATAAGATAGTTTTATAAATCAGCAAGAACAGCGCGGTAATCGTAAATATACTTTGCACCGGAGAAGGCTGTCATGAATGTAGCGATACCAAACAAGAAAACGCCAAATTTATGAATAAGATCGAGTATATAATCGCTCAAAAGGTCCGAGTAGTCCTTTGTGAACGCGAACCAAACCAAGAGAGTGATTGTAGAGACCATTTGAATGACAGTTTTTAATTTGCCAGCTTTTTCGGCAGCAATGACAACAGATCGCGTGGCGGCAACAGCTCTGAGTGCAGTGATCATGAACTCCCTAAGCAGTATCAGAATGATCAAGAAAAGCATCCAATGAGGAACAATGTTCATTAAAAGCATTGTAATGAAAACACCAATCATAAAGATCTTGTCAGTAACAGCGTCGATGAAAGCACCCAATGATGTGACAACTTTGAGCCTTCTCGCCATATATCCGTCCAACCAATCCGTCCAAGCTCCAAAAATAAAGATAGCTGTAGCCACTGTGGCAGAATAGGGGATCTTGGAGTAAAGGAATGCAACGAGAATGAAGAGCATTGGGATTCGACTAAGCGTGATTGCGTTTGGAATCCGCATTAAAAATGACAAAAAATTGTCGATATTTTCGCGGAGATATGATATAGGTAATGCAGATTTCCACAAACCTAATAGCGATTCAAATGATAAAAGTGACAATATAAACATCTCAAAATTTGAATCAAAATTTAAAAGTGACATTATAAACTTCTGGAAAATTGAATGGACTATAAAAAGTGACTTTTTGACTTATCAAATTTTGAATGGAATTTACGGTTTCTAAACACTTTTCTCATAATAATTAAGCTTTTTATCATAAGATTCATCAATTCAATAAAAAGTTTTGTAATTTCAATTAACAAATCAGATTTTCATATAGAAAGCCTCATTACAGACCTAAACCTATCTATCATTGGAATTTTTGAGACCTTTAGTACTGCCTGCGTTAATTTTACATGTTAATTATCTTATTTTGTGAATTCGAGATCTATCAGACGGCTTCTAATCATTTACAGCTAAATATAGAGCTTTTACGAGGCTTTGTATTATTGTTCGGTATATTTGCACTATGATTACTGTTTTGATAATTTTGTATTTTGAACGTATGTTATAGAGCCATATATATCATGTAAATCTATATTAGTTGTTATAACTTAGATGAATTCATTGTTAGACATCTTCATTCTCGATTTATTTTCGAAAATATTATATCATCTTCATTATTACACAATATTTAAGTTGAATCTCCTATATATTTCAATCGTAAAACTATATTGTATGCTTGTAACCATTATAAATTTTTTGTATCATGTATAATGACATCAGATTAGTCAATTGTTAAATAATGTCGTGCTTTTGAATTTGTAACAGTGTAAATTGTTACTGCATATGCTGTTAATTATAGATATGATGTGTAGCAATGCTCTGAACTTCAATTGAATCTTTGAAAAAATTCTACAATGATTCACATGAATTTCTGAGAAATAATAACATAACTCACTCCCATATAGCATATTTCTCGTTTATTTGGAGCTTTAAAATGGTCAATTTTTTTTTCATTTGCAACTCCACTTTGAATGATATCCTGAAGTTCATCTGTGTACAATTTTTTGCTTTTATGTGGTGTTGAAGATGAATGAAAAAAAGCTTTTATTGAGTTTGACATACAAATACAGTAAATTTAAATTTCTTCCATTTTTTGACTAATTTCCTACAATAAGCTCTACGCACCATGGGAGTATTACTCACGAAAAG
Source organism: Trichomonas tenax (assembly GCA_023091735.1). Classification (NCBI taxonomy): domain Eukaryota; phylum Parabasalia; order Trichomonadida; family Trichomonadidae; genus Trichomonas; species Trichomonas tenax. The sequence goes on along the minus strand of JALKBU010000103.1, from coordinate 68,592 downwards.
GTGAGAACTACGCACACAAATTTGGAGATAAATCATGAACAAATGAGAACTTCAAGAAACAGTAAATTCTCATTACTTTGAAGGAATATACATTGTCTTGGAAGATTGTTTTCCTTCAACTCTATCGAGTGGTATTGCATTTCTTGGCCATGCATCAATCTTCTTAGTCTCTATTGTCGTGGAGAACCCATTCATAGCACGGAATTTGTCATCAAAAGCAGATGCCCATTGTCCATCATACCATTCATCTTCTACATCTTCATTTTCAGCAACTATCTTTGTTTCATCGAATTCTTCTATTCCTAATATAGATGCAAGAAGTGATATGTTATCCATTGGATAAGATTCTGGTGAATGTTTATGTTTGAGTGACATAATATTATAAAAATCATCAATTGTGATTTTTTGAGTGTATTTTTCTGCAATATCAAGAAATTGGTCATACAAATTACATTCACATGCATACAAAATGATATTATATTGACCACAGCTTGAAATTCTATCAACAAATTGCATATTTTCATCAATTATATTTTGATCCTCGAAAACAAACTCGTTTAACTCTAAAAGAACATCAAAGTCAGTTTCTGTGCCATTGAGCTGTGAATATTGGTGAAATAGAAATCGAATACCCAATATAAAATATGGATATGGTAAATCCTGATTTTCATTAATGTATAATTCAACTATTCTTTGAATAAATATGTATGATATCGTTGTTTTTGAATGGTTTCGAATTAGATATAATAAAAATTGCGCTAAATTGTATGAGAAATCTATAAACTGATCAGCTGTAAGAATATTACCGTTACATCTTAAATTTGTTAAAATATAAAAGAAATGTTCATTAAGACTGATGAAATTTTGGTATTTGGATGAAAAATTATTAATGGAACTGCGTCTGGTAAGGAATTCAATTATAATATCAATGCTTTGTTGATCAGAAATGTTAATCAAGTCTTGTTTGAAGAAAATTTGACTATTTTCTGATATATCAAACGCTATAAGAGTAACATCTGATAGATTCGGTGTTTCATTGTAGTTTTCTGAAGTAATATTAACTGTGTATCGATCATCTTTAAAATAGATTTTTATTTTCGAGAGAATTGGGTTTGTTTTCGTGCTAAAGCATTCTGTGTTCGATATTGAAGGGCCTTTTATCGTTGGTATTTTTGAAGAAAACACAAAAATTTCTCGAAATCGATAATCAATCATTCTTCAATATGAAAAAATGAAAGAACCAATCAAACAACATTAAAAACATCGATTTTTATTCATCTTCTTCATATATTTCAATGCTCAAATTTGAAAAAAATATTTTGTATTTATAATAATATGCAACTCTTTAATTGTAAATTTCAAGAATATCATAAATATATGTATGCTAGGTTTTTCCATGCTTGGAAATGAAGATATAAATCTTTTTGAGAAAATTTCTAATAGAACTCAGAACTTGAACGATTTGAAAAATGGAATACTTTTATTTTGTTTTTATTTATACTATGTTATAGTCTCGCTGATAAACAACGATGTTCATTTTATTATTGAATAATATTGTTTCTGTTTTCTCAGAATGTATGAATGTGATGGATCAATAAATGCAATGTCTATCGTTTTATAATAGGGCAATAGATTTATTAATTAAATCTATTTCTATATATCACTAATAAATGATAAATAGTCTCGAGAGATAGTTTGACAAAAAATTTATTTTTGACAAATAAAATATATTGTAAAGTACATATTGTCGAATTATATTTTAACACTTTTTGTAAAATTTAAGTTTATAATTTGTTGATTTTAATGGAAATATGCGACCAAAACATCGATAAAGGTCGCATTAAATCCAGTCATACTTCTAAAAATCCCAGAATGAAGCATGTGAAAGAGAAAAATCGAGAGCCAGATTCAGCAAGAAGATTACCAGATTTGATGGATATATTAGACGAGAAAAGACAACTAATTTTAGAAATAAATGGACTTAAAACAGAGATATCTGAGCTCCAACAGCAATACAAACAACAAATTTATAAAAGCGAATCTTGTTTATTATCTCAGAATCAAATACAAAAGAATCCTGAATTCCCATACTCTAGCAAAGTGATAATGCTGGAGAATGTTTTGGAAACAACAAACAATGAATATACAATATCAAAAAGAACGTTTTCTGATGATTTAAAAGATAGTTTAACCGATGAAATTGAGCAGCAAAGATCATTTATATTCTCAAATGATAGATTACTCAAGAAAATGAAAATTGAATTATCAAAATTGCAAAGTAAAATAAATACAGTTCATGAAGACTCAAACATTGAAATGGTTGAAACACAGAATATCATTATCGAAGATCTAAACGAAGAATTGACGAAATTGAAAAATCAAGAAAATGAACTTGAAGAAAAATACAAAAACATGGTGTCAAACAATATAACACTAACATACGATGGATTTGAATACGCAGACTTGTGTGAACAATACGAAAAAGCGAAATATTATCATACAAAGAAAATCATTGAAAAGAAAAACATGGGAAAAAGATATCAAGCAGATTACGAGAAAGCTTTGCGCAGACATAACGAGATAACAGCTGAGATGAATGCAAAGGCTGAACGTGAGAGATTCCGTAATAGAATGAAGTCTCGTGTATCAACATCAAAGATGTCGAGACGCGAAAGCAGAGCGATAGAATATCTCGAAAACGAAAAAAGATCGAAGTTACAAGGAAAAGAAATCATAGAGTTTGGTTTGAAAACAGACAAAGTTATAATTTTCGATGGAAACATTCAAGAAAATATTTTGGGAAGTGATGATTCAAAACAAAACGTAAAAACAAAAGAAATAAATAAATCAGTTAATCAAAAAATTGAAATCATTCATGTGACTCTAATTTTACCAGAAGAAGGTCCAAAGCGAACTGAAATCATTAAACAAAAAAATACTGATGAACAGAACCGAACTGAACACCAAGAAACAATTGAAATAACAGATCCTTCTATATCAAGTGAAATCAATATTAGTTTATTTGCAGATAATGAAAATGATAGTTCAATAATAAAATCAAATGATGATTCAAAATCAGACATCAAAGAAGAAAATATCGATGAAAATAATCAACAAATAATTAAAGATGATATAGAATTACCAACAAAAACGAGTCCAAGTAATGATTCTTCAAAATCAGAAATCATTGAAAATATTAAAGAAGATAATATCGATAAATCAAAACAATCAATCGATGAAAATAATCAACAAATAATTCGTGAAGAAAGTCGTTTATCAGCAAACTCAAAACAAAATGATGATGTTACAAACTCAGAAATTGTTGGAAACAAAGAAGAAAAAAATATCGATCAATCAAAAGAATCAATCGTAGAAAATATCGATAATATATGCAAATCTGAACAAGAAAATGAGTTGATTCTAGCAGCTGAAGTCAGTAATAATTCTCAAGAAGTTAATGGCAATAATGTTAAACAAGAAGAAAGCGCTGATTCAAAATCAAATTTGCAAGATTTTCAAATGTCAACAGTTATCAAAGATAAAATCGAGTTAAATGATCAGGAAAGGAATGTAAATGAATCAAATCCAACCATTGAAAATCAACATGAAAAAGATGCTTCAGAACTCAAAGCTGAGAACCTACAAAAATCCGAAGATCATAATAACGATATCAAAGCTAATCAAGAAAACATGGCTGAAGTGTATCAACTTGAAAAGGAAACAAAAAATGAAAATAGCTTAGATTCGAATGAAAACAATATTAAAGTGATTCCTGGTGAAAATGTAAAGATTGAAATTGATGTAAAAGATATTGAAAGTGAAGAAGATAAGAAAGAAGATATAAATACAAATGAACAGAAATCTCAGGTTATTGAAATGAATCAAAATAATTCGAAAGATGAAGATTCTTTAAATGATGAACGAAAAAAAGAATTAAGCGATGAAAGCCACCCAAAAGAATCAAATGCAATTGATATTTCAAATGAAGAGAATTTTATTGATCACATCAAAGAGCATCTTCTTGATAAATTAAGTTCAGATAGCTTAGAGTTAAATGATACAGATAATGTGCTTATTGCTCTTTTATCATCAGATACAGAAAGTTCACCTTTAAAAAACGCTCAAAATGAGCCAAATCGCTCAATCAAATGCGACGAAAACTTTGATACATCGAATGACTCAAAAAATCAAAAGCCAAATCGTGTTAATTTTGTGAATCTTGGTGGATTAGGAAAACCATCAAAACTACGGCGGAAAAATGTAAAATCAAAAGTCGTTTATCAAATCTCATTTAATGATGATTTCAACGCCGTCGATTTCAAATGACATGTTTTTTTAATAAATGTTGTGTGTGTATTTTGTTTATAAACTGATGAATTGAAATATGATGGAGGTAAAGGAAGGAAAACCGGTAAGGCTTTATTAATGAATAAAATTTCAAATTTATCCGTCATTGATATTGGTGGATGAAAAGTAAGGGCTGTAAATTAGGATTAAATATTTTGGGAAAAAAAGCAACACATTTTTATTCTGTAAGTCCAACATTTAGTAGACACTGATTTGTCTGCGTTGAAAATGGACAAATCAAGTGAATAATAACGAGATAAAATCAGGATTACTAAAAATGACAAATTAAATCGAAACAAGCTTGCTTCGATCTGATTTGTAGTGAATGAGCTTGTTTGCAAATTAAAATTGTGATCACAAGCTACAAACATCTGGTGCCACAACGCCACAAGGAGCACTACTTCCATGTATTGCGATGACTTCTGTTGTGTATTTGCTGACCATGATATTTCTGTCACTTTTACAATTTTCCCGCCAAATATTTTTGTTGATTATCCAGGATGAAAGGCATTTCCTGCAGCATTATGAGGCAGATATGCTTCCATCCATAGTTTTCATTATCATCATGCCACAGAAGTCCATGAATGGATCGTCAATAGCGAGTTAAGTAAGGAGAAAGACACCCGAAAAATGTGACAGGGTGTCAAAAAATAGTGTAAGCACCTTTGCTAAATATCAACTAAAATCAAAGATTTAGCAATAATTCGTCAATTTATCAATAAAACTCAAAAATTTTAATGCAAATATTCGTTCGAAGATGTTTCGGGTCCAGAAATAAAATAAAATGAAAATTTGGAACAAAAAAAAATTTATTAAATGTTTTCTCTCTTTTTTATTTATTGTCAATGTTCAGTCTTCGGCGTCGACGTTTGCAGTGAATCTCTGCGTGTTTCCTATCTCACAAATGGACAGCAATTCGAATTATTGGGCGAAGATGAAAACACAAATTCATTTCCTTTGATAATGACAGTGATTCCTAAGTCGCACCCGATTCCTGACCTGATATCAGAAGAGAATATCGAAGATTTTGAATATGTTTACAATGATAGAAAAAATATGATAAAATTCTCTAACTCGACAATTCGATTTGCGTCAACTCTTCTTGGAAAATTACGTAACAAAGAGCTAATAGAACTATTGCATTCAAGAAAAAACTATGTTTTGCTATCAAATTTATCGAATAATCGATTAATTTCGGCTGGATTGCCGCCAGAAGTCGTTTTTGCACATGCATTCACACATATTTATAACAGAATAAGAGAAAAATTACCAAATGTCAGAATAGACACTTTTGCAATAAGTGTTCCAAAATTTTTCACGCAAAATCCACGAGACTCGTTAAGAACCACATCTAAGAAAGCAGGATTCACACCATACATTGTGGATTCGACCAAAGCACTCGGAATTTGGTACGGCCAAACTTTTTATAATCAAATCAAAAAACAAAATGTTCTTTTCATCAATTTTGGAGTATCAAATGTTGAACTTTTCGTTTTGAAATTCAATCGTACTGAAACCAAAGAAATATTCATTGAAGAACTTGAATATATTTTCGATGACGCTCTTGGAGGTCGAGATTTTGATGTACTGATAGCAGATTTTATTGGAAAACAGTTTTCTCATAAAATTACGCCTAAAGCAGAACAAATTTTATTGAACGAAGCCGAAAAAGTTAAAAAATTGCTGACAGTAAATAAGCACACGAATGGATACATAGAACTTCTTGATGATGAACACGACTTGAGCTACAATATAAATATCACGAATTTAGAGCGAATTTCTGAACCTTTATTAAATCGATTATTAAATTTGACAAAACAAATAAAAACAAAGCCAGACAAGATATTCTTGCTTGGAGGGTCCTCAAGAATGCCCCTTGTTCAGGATCTCATCAAGAAACTCTACAAATTAGAAAATATTTCGACAGCACTTCTTCAAGATGAAATGATGTCTCAAGCAGCGACAATGTTTGCAGCAACGCTTAATTTGCAGTACAGAATGAAGCCATTCGAGTACAAGTCTTTGGATATATATAGAACAGAATTATTCGACTTGAGAACTGTTGAATTGATTGATCCATCAAAACAATTAAATTATCGAAGAAACTATTATGTTCAAATCAATGCTTCTCATTATCCAACTGGAGCATCAATGTACATGCTTTACACAACAGCAGGAAGAAATACATCACTCTATCAGACGAAAGATGGCCTTTGGAGATTCAGAAAACCGATTGGAAAAGTAAATAGAACTTGGAGAACGAAACTTTTGGAAATCTTTCCAAAACTGAAACATATGGAAGCAGCAAAGGTTGAATTGAACGAAGCGATTAATTATATGTATACTTTGATTCTTCTCGCGAACCAAACTCTTAAAGATGAATATTTGAAATATTCATCAGAATCAGAAAGATTGAAGATACAAAAAGCAGTTTTGTCATCAAATAAATGGTTCCAGAGTCAGAAGAAATTCAAGAACGAAACAATTCAGTTAAGAATATCCTATCTAGAAGATTCCTGTGCTGATGTATTCCACAGAATACAAAATGATGATCTTCTTCAGATCAAAATTGATAATTTGACGAATATTATCAATTTCACGCATAAAGAATTAATGAGAATCATGGACAGACCTCTCAAACCGGACAGACAAGATATTAGATTGATTCTCCAAGAGATAGAAGAAACAAAACTTTGGCTTTCAGAGAAACTGAGAATTCAAAGTTCAATATTACCAAATCAGAATCCAAAATTAACGTGGATCTCTGTTGAAGAGAAAACCGAGAGAATATTAAAGATGATTTCATTCATCGTGAAGCACAAAGGTCCATATGTTGATGATCCAACAAAGAATGGCTTAATTAATGTCAAAAACACAAAACTTAATTATAGAAAGTAATTCATATTAACTCACATGTTTGTATATATATTAGAAATAAATGATAAACACTATCATTGACTCTATTTAATGGAGTACATGTAATATCGAAAAAAAAATCAATTTTGATGTAGTTTTCAATCAGTTTATTTTCTCGAAGATTATTTTATGAAAAATCAACTTTTAACACGATGTTTTGTACCAATAATTGATTGAAAATAATTTTTATAAAATAATAAACCCTAAAGATATATATTTTATAAAAGGCAGTTATAGTGTCAAAACTTTGAGATGTTTAACGTATAAAATTGAGAGCTTTTTGATGCATGTCAAAATCAGTTTTTTATTTAATGCTCCAAAACAATGGAGAACAAAACACAAATCAGATAGAAAAGACAACGCAGGAGCTGTATGAGGATATCCTAGAAGAAACTAAGAATAAATACATGAAATATATAACAAGAACTCAAAGCGTCAAAGAATACATTCATTACAAAGTGAGAATCTCTGAGAAAGTTAAATATATGAATCCAGAAGAAGAAAACTATTACATGTATGATTATCTTCTGAAACTGCTCGATATGAATGTATTGACGAAAGAAGCAGTAGCAAAACTTGCAGAGAAATCAAAATGCGACAAAAACAAAGTCAGAGATTTCTTCAAAAATCAGAGAAAAAGATCGATTTTACCGATCTCGAGGCAATTCGTTAAAGACATCGAATTCTTGAAGAACCAGGCTGTTGAATACGATAGCTCTGTGACTTCATACTTTGAACGTTTATGCGCTTTATCAACGAATTAAACTAATTTTGAATTGAAGAAAAATATAAATAGAATCATTATCACGTGAATGAATTAAACAATGTTTATTATGCTAAATCTTATAATGATATAGATTATTTCATTCAATTTTCTAAATAAGACAAACTGTATGCAATAATATATAATTAGACTCTATCCGATGGGTTTATGTGACATTATATCTTCTTTTTTCCAATTTAAATATTGATTGTAAGAATGTTGATTTCAAACTTTGAAAATGGTATTCTTATGTTTTTGAATTAAAATATTATGTAATTGATTATGTGTATTCATTGTTTGATTGCAATTCTCTATAACTATGTTTGTAAACATTTTTATTCAAGAAATAATATTCATAAGTTACATGACAAAATTTAATTAAATTCAATAAACTACGTGGCATAATATTTCTTGATTTGTCAAAAAGTTTATTTTCGCCTCTAATTATGATGAATATAATACAATTTGCTAATAAAATCCAAAAACATCAAAATTGTTTGCTGATAATTGTTTTTTATTTTTCCAAATTTCGAAATATTAGGAATATTGCCTAAATTTTTAAGCCAATCGTCGTCAAATGTGGAGTGTAATGCAGAACCGCGATAATTTCGAATGGCGCCTAAATTTACACTAATTTTACAAATGGATAATTTCGGCGGAAAGTTGCCACAGAATTGGAAGAAAGAGTTTCTGGCCAAAAATTCATGGTTCTGCGAGATTCCTGACGAGTTCATTAAAGACAAATTCAACTTATACGGCTTAGATATGAATTATCCAAAATATCTACGCAATCAGATTGAAGGAATCAGCAAAGAAGACTACACTTATTATTTTAATGTCTGCACGAATGTTATAATCGGACAACAAAGTTTAGAAACAATCTCAAAGTCAATTATCAAACATATTTTGCACATTCTTCCGATTGTCTACGGAATGATACACGCCAGGTTCATTATTACACCTGATGGAATACAGCAGATGGTGGAGAAATACTCCAGGAAAACTTATGGCATATGTCCGCGAATAAACTGCGACAGGGAGCCATTGATGCCGATCGGAGCATCAAGTCACCCCGGGCATAGCTATGTTAATGGTTTCTGCCCTTGTTGCCGTAAAGTTTATATTCCTCGTCCATTAGTTGAGATTGATGGCGCTTATTTCGGGCCAAACGCAACACACATCATTATTGGTCATTTGAAGATTGTCAATCACCATTTGAACTATAGGAAGTTCGAGAGAGAAGCTTATGGATTCAAAGTCTTCGATTGAAATATTTCACGACTCATTTTCATATTTATTTTGCTCATATTTTTGTGCTTACTCTTCAATTTTGATATGTCTGATCACTCTATATGACCACTGGTTTGTTGTAGGGACAACGGGTAACGATGGTTTGAAAATACCATTGATTTATAAGTGACTTGTTCATGTTTTATTATATACATTTCAATAAAGTGTTTTTTCATGCAATTCTCATTTCTTTCTTCTCATAGCTATACCCCAGAGCTCATTCATGATATTACATTATCTGTGACTTACGATTTTTAGTGGAATTAATTTCAACCAATCAATATGATTGATTGAAACATCTTTAGCATTTAAAACACATCAAAAATTTAATCTCATTACCTAATAAACATATGTTTGTTTTAGGAATGGCAAGAACATATGAATATAGTAAAATAAAAACACATTCTCGATTCTAAGTTCATTATGACGGAGATAACATGTTCTTGTAATTAATTTAGATACCATGGGATTGAATGTTACCTAGAAAGAATGAATTATGGCTTAAAATAAATATCAACATTTCATCAATATTGATTCATTGTTTACATGGCAAATTTGGTTTACATCATCTTTTTTACAACACATGTGCGAGTATATCAAGTTAGTAAAGAGCTACTCAGGAAATATCTATTGGTGCAAGAAATAAATGTCAATCTCGATATGTTAGATAATATAATTTGATCAATATTTTGACGAAGATGAAGGTTTAGGTAACAGATATAATGGCTCCAGCTTAAAGTGATTTCAAACATATTCTGCGAAACCTTCCAAACAAAGTTCTTTCACGAATCTATTTTGGATAATAACCTTATTTTGACTATCAACATTCATAAAAATTATATTCATCATAATACATAAATTAATTTATGTAATATGTTTTATAACCTTATTCAATCTGAAAATCTAAAACGTGACATGATTTAGCGGTTATTCGGGAATAGACTCTATGATATTGATTGATTAAAATTACGAACTTTTCAAATGTAATGTTTTACATCTCAAAATGATTTTCATGAAAATATTAATCTACATATATATCTGTGTCAATGGCATTTTTGAAAGCCGCTGTCAAAACCGCTTAAAAACGTGACATGATTTAAAATGTTCTTTCTTTTCCTCGCTTCTCTGAGAGCGGAAGATTCCGAGTTGGAGTCTCTCCTTGCAGAACTTAAGGCCCTCCGCAAGGAAGTTGACGCTTTGAAGAGTGCTCTTTCTGGTGTGGAAAACAGAGTCTACAAGTATGGCCAAAGAGCACATTTCCTGTCAAATGCAATTATTGCAAAACATACCGATAGATACTTCTTCCCAAAATCCATGTACGCTGATATCCTTCGCAACTCAGCCATGCCAAAGCCAATTTATCTCATCGTACCAGGTGTGAGACCTGCCAGCAAGCTTCGCAACGAATTTGAAGAGAATTTCAGAAACGACTTTGAGGACAATTTCAGAAACAACTTCAGAAATGAAGCAAATATCTTCCGTAACCGCAAGATTCAGCCACTCGTTCCAGCTAAGCCAAAGGAAGAAAGCAGCTCATCACCAGTCCTTAGAATCTTCTAATTTTATTTTTTAAATTACCGCGTAAACAATTTTTAAATTTACAAACAAAACTAATATAAAAATCTAAAGCATGTTATTGGCTGCTTCAAGCAGCCAATCAAACGAGTCTAAAAACTGATCATTAAGGGATGAATGGGTTGATATTTGATAAAATGTGCCCATAAAGTAAGGGTCTACAAGAGACTTTATCAGTGGGATAATTGACTGATTTGTCGTCTTCAGCATTGCAAAAAGGACTGGAATTTTTTGACCTATAATTTCTTCTGCTGTTTTATCGAGTAATTGCTTTGTAAATGTATATCCGTGGTGTATTGAAACAGGGTCCATAACGTATATTATCGCATTCGCCTTGTGAATACATTCGATATAATCATCATCGTGTCCAGCAGCTCCACCACAGTCCATAAAGATGCATTTTTGCTCTTTATATTTGACACAACGAACAACTGTGCCAAGTGTTGGAATTTGGCGGAGATGTGGATCATATTCACCTGCAACATATTCGACAAGTGATGTTTTTCCGACACCAGGTAATCCTAGAAGGCAAATTCTCAATGGATCCGGCGGATCTGGATCATTTTTGATGGATTTTGACCCACAACAACCCATTTATTGAAAATGATACGTTTATAAGTTTTTGCTGCATTTCATAAATTTTGTCTTGTAATGTTTTGAAAAAAAAATATGTCATGTAAATATGTATTTTGCTTTGTAAAATTATTTTGATTTGTAATGTTCTGAAAATTTAAAAATTGCCATGTAAATGTCAAAAACATCGATTTAATCATATTTCTTAAAGTTATGTGTAGCTTTCTTCTTTTGGAAGAAGAAAGCAAGATATAATGCAAGCTCTATAAATGCAAATACGTACAAAAATGTTGGAAGCCACATCTGTTTCACTTTGTTTGCCGTTTCTTTTGTCTTATTTGTGAGTTGCTCAGCAGAATGAGCCTTCTCCAAGAATTTCTTCAATTCTTCAACAGCAGTCCTCTTTGTTGTTTCCATTGTTGAATAAATATTCGATTCTAATGTGCTTAAATCTGCTTCAATTGTTCTTTTAACGTTCTTAAGGTTTCCGTCGATATCAAGTAATATATCTTTCCTCTTTTCGAACTTCTTTTCGATTCTGCTCAACTTCTTTTTCATGATTTTATCAACCAAAGTCTGAAGTTCTGTTGATCCTAATGATTTTGTGAGGCTGCGATTCATCTCGCCAAGTATTTGGTCGATGTATAAAAAGTAATTGCTGAATTGATTGTCGTCTGGAATTGAATATGAAATTCTCTCTGCGATGGTCATTTTGTGCTCTGTCTTGTTTTTAGGATTGACAATGCGCTTGACTAACTTTTCTAAGCGCTTTGTGTTGTATTCTTCAACACGATCCTTTGGAATTGAAGATTTAAAACTATAAATATTGGAAATTGCGAATTTTTCAGTTGGAAATGCAGCAAATGAGAAGTATCCGACCACAAGGAATGGGAAGACATGGGTTGTACCGCATTGTTGCCATTCTTTATCCTGTAAATTGTAAATTGAAGCTTCAGTTTCATTAACGACGATCTTAAGATATGGATTTAATGTATCTATCATGCATAAGTGCTGTGTATTGTATGAATAGTCATTTCTAACAATCGTAAAAGAAAGATTTGTTGAACTTCCTGATTCTTCGAAATCTAAGCTAAAACCGCGCCAGTAGCCTTTGAAATACCTCTGGCTGAAAGGACAAGCGTCCTGTGTATATAAATAATGCAATGTGCCAGAAATTAAAGAAACGTTCATTTCTACATCGAATTTCTGTATAGATGTCGGAACTCGTGAGCACAGTGCTCCGTTTAGCTTCTCTTTACGCGAACTTAAGTGGATTGAAGTTTTCATATTCGAAGTTGAGCCAGCAACAGACCATAGACCGAACTCACCTGGTGCCGTATTTTTAAAAGGATAATGGAGGTCGTAATCAATGGAAAAAGAGAGAAAAGAAAATAAAGAGAACATTCAAATAAAAATAAATTTAAAAAGTGACATATATTTTGCAAAACTTTTTTTGATCGCATTTTTATCATCTACTTACCATACTTCTCACTAAATCTCAAATAAAATTTTTATTCATCTCCAAATCTCATCAAATCTTTATTATCCATATTGTAATCATATCAACACTATCATTCCATAGCCTATAAAACATGATATCACCATGCAAATTTCATAATTTTAAATATATCAATTCAAATTGTATAATTATCTTATTTTCCTTTTTAATCAAAACTATTATAGTTTCTTGAATATAAAACACTAATATGTGAAATCTCATTGTATTATTTTGACAAATTCGAAATATATTTTCATAAATGTGTTTCTATCTTGTAATAGCATTGTTTTTCTATAGTAAAGTGATTGCAAATGAGTTTTGAAGATGAATAAAAAAACATGAATCGTTAATAATAAAATAAATAAGAACAGGTTTAATATGGCTGCTTAGCAGTATTAACAATTTCTGCAGCTTCTTCTTTGGATATATCGAGGACTTTAACGAGAGTACGAATTTGTTCCTCTTCAGATTTGTCAGTAACATCTTTGAGTGCATTTTCGAGTTCTCTTCTCTTATTTCCGAAGTCTTGCTCAGCTGCTGCGAGTTGGAGCTCTGATTTCGCTCTCTGCTTTGTGACAGCGGAGAGCTCTGCAGTGTTGCGGAGTAAGCTTTTACTGCGCTCAGCCTGTGTGGTGTTTAAGATGCTTGCAGCATTCCTTCTCGCTTGTTGAATCTTTTCATCACGCTGCATCGCTTTCTCGAATAGATCATTGATTTTGTCGGATTTAGTTGTGTTGATTCTTTCAACGAGTTTTTCGTCTCTCGTTTCGAGCTCTTTCCTGAAGTTTTCGCGCTTCTGGACTTGATTTTCGAAGATCTTGTTTGCAGCGTCAGTCATCTTCTCCAATCTTGCCTTTTCATCAGCGATCTTCTGCTGCTTCTTTGCATTTTGCTCCTCTAAGACTGACTGAGCGTGTTGGAAGTGTTTCTCTGTGTATTCTTTCCTTTGATTTGTGAGATCTTCTAATAATTTGTGATTGTGGTTCTTCATCGTTGTCGCTTTATCGGCAATAGTCTGCCCTTTCTCTACGAACTTCTGTTTCTGTTGAGCGACAATTTCTGATCGATTTTGAACAATTTTTTCATAACTATCAATTTTCGTTTGTGTTTTCTCTTTCTTTGTATTCAAGATATCCGCGGACTTCTTGCGGCCTTTCTCGACGTGTTTATCCATTTCATCTCGACTTTGTTTATATTTATTTTTAATTTCTGTTTGTTTGTCTTGTGCTCTCTCAACGTGCTTCTGCATATCATTGGCTAGTTCTTCCTCTAACTTTGGATTTTCTTCGTTTCTAGAAACTGTTGCAAATGTGCGTGTTTGAACAGCAGTGTAAGCACGAGACAGTGTCTGTTCGCGTTTTTCTGTGAAGTCACTCGTTAGTGCATTGCATTTGTCTATTTTTTCCTCTGTTTTTTGTTTTTTGTAATTATGTCGCAATTGATGAATGGCAAGACGTTTTAATGTCTTGTTATTTGTTTCATTTTTCTGTTCTATAAGTGTTGTTGTCCTTTCGAAGTCGAATTTCTCTTTAACAAGAGTGCCATCCAATCTTTTTGTTTGATCTTCTTGTTCAGTCTGTAATTTTTTCCTTTCTTCTGATATTTTGTCTATGAGGTTGTTTCTGTTTTCGATTTTGCGTTGATAGAGTTTATTTGCTAATTGTAAGTTTTTATTTTTAGATCGAATTTCAGCAAAATTGGGAATTTCGAGTTCTTCTTCTTTAACACCGAGCGATGACATAGCGCGAACAGTCAAGTCGCTCTTAAGAGAAAAAGGAAGCTTTTTGGGCTCTAATTTCGGCGGCTCTTCGGCTTCAGTCATTCTCTTAAAAAAAACGTATTTTTTAGCGAAATTTGTTTTGTTTCGATTTTGATGAATATAACATATACATTAATACCTCTTTCTATTTATCACGATTTTAACTCTCATCTCAATTTTATTCAAAACTCTAAAATTAACAAAAATTATTCTAAAATTTAAATACTTCGCTATAATAATGATTGATCTTTAAATTTTAAAAAATAGAATCATATCAAATCTTCAATAATAACATTTTTCATCAATAAACTAATTGATTAAATAAAGAACTACACATTGTTTATATTGGCAGCATCTATACTTTTAATTTGTTGTGGTTTCATCAGTAATGAAAGGAATCAAAAAAATTAATATAGAAAAAGGCTTTATACATAGAGTTAAACTGAATTAGTGGGAAACTGTTAAGCTATCTGCGAACGCCTGAACAACTTCTGTAGTTCCAGAAAGCTGTTTAGCGCGCGTAGCAAATTGAAGTTTGGCCTTCTTGAGAATAGCAGGGTTGAATTTCTTCTTTGGCGTGATTGTAGCACCGCAGATAGTAAGAGAAATGCCTGGTGGTGTGGCTTCTTGAACTTTAACTAATTCCTCGCAGAACTGGTTAATAAGCTGATCAACTTTGTCATTAATCTGTGCAGATTCCGCGCAGCTACTTGTTGCCTTCTTAGGAACAAGTTTAGCGTTTTTATTCATTGCATGTGTAATGATTTCTTTGATTGATTCCTCGCTGTTCGGATCCTTAACAGTTACGAGTGGATTATCGAATTTTGTTGTAACTTTCGGTCTTTCCATTCTTCCAATAAGTCTATGAAGTCTTTTTTCTTGTGGATATTTGCCTTTCGATCTGTTAAACGCTGTTTCGTCATCGACATCGCAGAAAGCGACGCACCAGCGAAGGTGATGCTCTCTTGCGAGACAGAAGATTTGATATCTGTATCCTTTGATGAAATTGAGTCCATCAGCGATGACAACTCTCTCAAGAGAGAGGCTTTTGCCGATGAGATCGAGAAAATCACTTCTGTTCATTTTCTCGGCAACTGTTGAATCATAAGAACCCGCTTCAGCGCCTTTTTCGGTGATAATGACTGTCTCCTGTCCCATGGCTTCGAGGTGCTTCTTCAGGTTGTTCGCTAATGTCGTTTTTCCAGAGCCTGGAACACCAACGAGGAGAATCAGTGACATTTTTTTTGATGAAAAAATTTAGCTACAAATAATTTGCCACGTAAAATTTCAATGTCAAAATCTTTTTCAAAATTGAATGAATTATATCATGTCATGTAAAGTATTTTTTGCTTTGTAAATAATTCATTGTTCAATTTATTGTTAAAAATCATGAATTTTTGAAAGAAATTTGTCAGGTAAAATGTATCATTTTTGCCATGTAAATTTTTTCTGGAGAAAACAAACATTGGACATTTTTCTTTATGAGAAAGGCATCAAAGATATTATAACTTTCTTTACAACTCTAACGTAAAGTTTAATGAGCTGTATTATATCTTATAATAGAGTTTGATAAGAATGAAATAAATAAAATGGTTTCAAATAAGCTTTCAAATTTTTGTCATGTAAAATCTTTTTTTAATATCTGATTTATGACACGTAAACAATTTATCGTCGCGAAGTAAACTTACTTTGGCAAAAATCAGAAAAAGAATGTCTGGGCAGATCTTTTGGGGAGGAAACACGATTCAAGTTTCTCCACAGGAAAATCCTGTTCAGATGAATTCATTCTACGGATACACACAGATGCCAGGGTTTGGTTTCATGCCCGGAAACGTTTTTTCACCGATGATGCCTCAACAAATGCCAATGCAGCCTCAAATGATGCAGCCACAGATGGAGATGCCGATGTCGCAACAAGTTCCAATGCAAATGCCTCAAAATCCTCCACAAATGGCGCCTCAGCCAAATAAACACATTCCTAGACCTCAAGATTTCATAACAAATGCTCCAAAGAAGTCAGAGAAAGCACCAATGTCGATATATTCCGATATAGAAAAATCACCACTTCATATCTTTTTCAAGAACACACAATATCTCGGTGAAGTCAATAACACACCTAAATTCACCCAGAAACCGCAAATGAATGTGCCTTCTTTCGGAAATCCATGTCCACAGCCAGTTCTTCAACAAAACTATCCAACACAACAGCCGATGGTTCCTCAGTTTGGAATGAACCCAATGACACAATATGGACAACCCGCTCCATCTTTTGGATTTACAGATCAACAAATTCAAAATCAGAATAATCAATTCTCTCCATATGTGCCTCATTCCCAACAGCAACAGAATATTCCAGTTGCTGAAGTTAGTGAGAGGACTCAAAAGGTTGTTAAAAAGAAAATGAAAAATAATAAATTTAGTCCATATGTAGTACTTCAGGATAATAAGCCTGCAGAGACTGCTCAGCCGAAATGGGGATTTTAACTTGAAAGCTATTCATTTGTATTTTTAGTAAATATATATGTTCAATATAAACACAAAATTAATAAAATGGAAATCGATATTCGTTCATTTCGAACACATTTCGTTGATAAATTTCCATTATATTGATGGATTCTACTCATTTGAATTTCATTCATTAAAATATATGAAAATACTTGTTTCTGGAGTTGCTGTTGCTAAATGAAATCATTTTTAAGGAAATATTTCACATATTGCTAATAGCTTTAATGCAGAAATGATGATGTTTATATCAAAAATATGAAAAGTTAAATTAAGAGGCAAAACTTTGTTGTTTCTTCAACTTTTATTGGTTCCCTGTTTGGTGGATACAGTGCATACTTGACTGCTTCATCGAAGACCTACGTGAGATTGTATGCTTTCAATGCAGAGCATTCTATGAAACTGCATGCTCCAATATTATTAGCAGCTTCTTCTCCGACAATACGATGAATTGGTTCATATCCTTTTGATCTCAATTCATCTGCATGCACTTCAAATTCATCTCTCAGGTCACATTTGCGGCCAATGAGAATGTATGGTTTGTCTGGGCAGTATTCCTTGATTTCTTTGATTCACATTGTTTCGATATTTTCAAGACTTGGCTTGTAAATGAGCGGAAAGCAGAACAAGAAAATATCTATTCATGGATATGAGAGAGGTCTAAGTTTCTTATAATTTTCTTGTCCAGCTGTATCCCACATTTGAAGCTTTATTGGAGGTTGTCCTTCTGCCATTAAGTTCGCAGAGTAATTGTCAAAAATTGTTGGAATGTATTCACTTGGAAATGTGTTTGTTGTGAACGAGATCAATAAACATGTTTTGCCAACAGCGCCATTACCAACGACAACACACTTGATGTGCTTCATATTTTTGTAAATGATGTGATTCCTTTTTGTAGCAAAGCAAAAATCTGAATGAACTTTGTTTTTTCCCTTGAATTTTTTTTTCTCGTTTACTCTTTTGCGTTTTGCGATTTTTAACGAGTGACCCTCCTATAGATCAGATCTGATAAAACATTTACGTGCCTTTCTGGGATTCTGTTTACAGTGGTATCAATAATATCTCTGCAAACAAAGACCAAGCCGCTCATCCAATGTGATTTTGCTTAAACAAACACTATCTTGTATTGGAAGATGATGGAAGCTCTTCTCTTATATTATCTATAGCAGGTATAATTGCATGTTAATAATATAGATGTAGCCTATATTAAAACGCAGCATTTATAAATATATTAACAAAATCAATTATAATTAATACATTCATAAATAGTGTGATTCTAGATTATTATTTTAAGAATATGAGACTCTGTTTTTGTATTTTTAAAAAAGCAATAATTTAACTTATTTAGTATTTCCATTTATTTTAATAAGAAATTGGTGCTTTTCAGGGGTGCTGAGTATGTATATAGCATTTGCTTGTCTATTCAACTTGAGGATCTCAATGCCTCCATAAGATTTCATCAAATTTTGACATGTAAAATAACAAAAGTCACTATTTTCGACACTTATTATCTGATATTTGTCATGTAAAGTCTAAAATTTGATATGTAATGTTACCAATGAGCAAATTCTGTGTGAACTTGAGGTAGCATAACTTTATGTATGCTCGATGTATGGGCAAAGGAATACCGTTTGACTTCTGCGCGTAGCATATTTTTTCTTTTCTATTTTTTGATTTTTCTAGGGGAACTCTAGAAAAAATAAGCGAGCGAACGCTATAATAGTGAGATGTATTTGTTATAATCATCAAAGAGATTCATAACAGAAGCCCATTAATGATTTGTAATGGGTTTCTGTTTGTAATCATATCATGATTAAGTAATACTTTGCTAAGATCATGAAACAGATTGCACCACTAGAATCAGCACCAACAAAAAGCACGTAAATGTTTCATCAGATTCGTCCAGGAAGGGGGTTACTCGTTAAAAATCGCAAAACTCAAAAAGGTCAACGAGAAAAAAAGTGGAGCCAATAAAAAAAAAAGAATTTTTGAGTTGTTTTACTGTAAAAAGGGTTTTGATAAAAAATAATTAATGAAAATTATATTATTTCATATAAGAAGCATTCTGTAAATCTCTGATTATTTCGAAAATCGAGTCTGAAAGGAAGAACTGTGGGCTGGATTGCTAGCACTTTGGCTACAAGTCCCAATCAAGCATTTAATTTTGCTCTTCAGAGGCGTTCTGAAGTGGAAATCTTTGATTTCTTAATAATGGGGTATGAAAGGAAGATCTGTGAGTTTAGCTACTAACATGCGTGGTACCTGTGTCAATATAGTCCCCAGTTCTTCCCGTCATACGCGATTTTGAAATAAAAACGAATACATAATTTGAATGATTAAAGGACTTTACATGTCAGATAATATCACTTTTGTATCACTTTTCGTGACAACTTTCGGTACCTGACACATGAATTTATTGAAAATTAAATGATTTTTGAAAATTGATTCAATCGTGATCAAACCAATCCTCTGGTTCAGGAAATGTTTGATCTAATAAAGTTTTCGAGTGTTGCATGCATTTCATGTATGTTTTAAAAGGGATAATTTCTTCGATGCATCTTTCACCATTGTAAAGATTATTATTTAATGAAAGCTTAGAAACACTCTGAAAACGTAGGTTAATTTCAGGAATGGAGTCATATTCAATTCTTCCTTGAAGCCAGTTTGATATCATATCTCCTTGAAGCAAAATTGGAAGTTCTTTCATCTCGTGCAAATAACAAAACTTTTGCTTTGTTATAAAAACAATATCAAGATTTGGCGTCATTGCACCTGCAGCAAACATTATTTCCTTGTTAAGAGTTGGAGCATATAAACAGATATGCTCATCTGCAACAAAATATCCTGTTAAAGGAATTAAACATCGAGATAAGCCATTTTGATTATTTTCGAACGCCTCAAGTGGGACATTAGTGATCAAATTACCATCGTCAGCTGCAATTCCCCAGTTACCGATTTGAATTTGATTATCAAAAATTATTGGGACTTTTGAACAGGGAAGGATACAATTTGATGGATTGATTACAGGCAATTTATTGGGTATCTCACAATGCGTGATATTTTTTAACTCATATATTGTTCTATTGAAAGAATATCGAAACATTAAAAATTAATTTGACATTGTAATGACATTTACACGTCAAATATTTTTTATTTATCATATATTTTAAACACGTTATAAATCTACGTACCATATTTAAGAGTACCAAGTGAATAATAATATAATGAAAATTCACTAAAATATCAAATATATTGTAAAATTGTTATTTACTCACAGATATTGCTTGTAATGCATATGAACATAATCAAACCATACTGCATATTTGGGTCCAACCAATCTTTTAATCAAATATACAACATATGTCAATAATTACAGCGATCTTTTTGATCCTGATTCGAAAACGACTAATGCTTTTGTGTACATGCTTTAATAAAGAAGGGTAAGCATATGCAAAAAGATTTATAAGAATACGAGGTTATTTGTTTTGATTCGCTCATTTTATTTCAGATATTTCAATTTTTCGTAAATAATTATGCTTCGCTCGGGCTCTGTAATTGCTCTCTTCTTCGACCAATGAAAATTCTTAGAGATCGCCTCCACAGACCGATAAAATTTAAAACAAAACCTGTTGTTAATGTATCGGATCAATAGATAAAAATAAACAGATTCAGTGTCAGTATTTAATCATTCACAATTCATCAGAGAAAAGTAAAGTCGACTATAATACAAAAAAAATTTTAAGATTTTGCAAATTTAGCATTACAAGATCGACCAAAACTGAATTTGTTTGATTAATTTTTCTTAAAGATTTGGTCGATAAAAAATTAATTTCAACACACAAATGATTTAGTACTGATTCGATAGTGTAATACTTTTGCAGCTGTTTTAACCTCGTTTTGTGATTCTTTTAGAGTCCGCACAAAATTAACCAAAACACGATTTTATGGATCTAAATACTGAGCTTAAGACGATGTATTAATTATTTTTCAAAAATAATTTTCTCAATTTTAACGATAAATTTTAAACTTAACCTATTGAAAATTTCTATTCCATAAAATTTTATCGTGACATTATTATCTATATTGATGTAAGTATTATTAAAAATTGACGATAAAAATTCGCAGAATTGCAAAATTTCAGAGTTTCTATCTTAAATAATGCTACTTAATTATTTTCTACTAAAATTTTCGATTTGTCGAAGAAATCTCCATCAAAAAGTTATAAAATCATATTTTAATCTAACATTTAATATTTTATTCCAAAATTATATTTATCTCTGCAATTTCAGCGATTTTAATGTTTTTTAACATTAATTTTCAATAATCTCTTCCAAATGCTTGGAAAATGAGTGTTAGACTTATGGGTATGATAGACATAGTGATAGGGAATGTGTTCATAATAGTGCCATCTTTTAACGACCTTTCTTATAGGTCGAAAATTTGATTTATTTGTTTTTCTTCATCCTAATGCGCAAAACTCATGGATATATGATTAAAACAGCATCAAAAGACACCGGAAATGGAATTACAATAGATAACTTATCTCTTATTTCCGGTCCATAATTTTTGTCAGAAGTGGATATATTGAAATTTTTCTATGAATATATAATTTTTATATTTTTTATGCAATTGGAGACTCCGTTGCTTGCGGACATAGACAAGAACACATCATCGGACATCATTCACAATGGCGAGGAAGAGGCGGAAAGATTAGGCAAGAAATCGCCTCTAGCGACTTTTTTAGATTTATCCATCGGTCCAACAATCACACAGCTCGTTTTCTCGTTCTACACTATAGTTAACCAGTACTGGATCGGAAAAACTATCGGTGACCACGGTTTACAGGTCGTAGCTTCGGTTTGGCTTTATGATATGGTTTCTTTTGCATTCTGCAACCTGTTTGCTATATCTACGAGTACACAAGTCTCTTATTTGTTCGGAGCACATATGTTTTCAGAGATTAGCCAAGTTGTTGTCGATATGTTAAGATTATCGATTATAATAGGAATGGGTTATGCCGCCTTAGTCATACCAACGACTAAGATTATAGTCAAATGGATCACTTCATCCAGCGTTACACTTGACGAGGCATTTATTTATCAAGCGATCTCTGCAGGAACAATTTTCCTCAGTTTCTTCTACTTTACTCTTTGCGGATTGCTTGAAGGTGAAGGGTGCGCATGGCTATATGGATCAGTTCAGTTCTCAACATTAATTTTAGATATGCTCGTCTTTCTTCCACTTTTCTTGTTCGTCTTCCATTGGGGTGTTTGGGCCGCTGCTTTGTCTGCTATTTTGGCTCAGTTTGTTCCATTTTTGTACCTTCTTTGGTTGTTATTACGTGGAAAACTTTCTATAAGAATCAGCGCCAAGCAGTTCTTCATGAAACCATCTCCACAGACAATAAAGGCCGTCAGCGTTGGTATGGCATCGTTCATCTTGAACTTCTCAGAAGCATTTCCACATATCTATCTCCAGCACTTTATTTACGAGGTTGCTGACCACGCTGGTGTTAAGAAACAGGTAGAATCAATGTGGCCAATCATGACAAGACTCTATATGCTTTCATTATCGATTTTAGCTGCTCTCGATACTGGTTTCCTTCCAGCAGCTTCATATGCTTACGGACAGAAGAACTACTCAAGAATCAAAGCCTTGTTGTTCCATATGACATGGATCTCGTTCATTTGGTCCGCAATTAATTCAGTCATAATGTCTGTCTTCCCAGCACAGATTTTCGGCATCTTTACAAAGGACAGAGAAGTTTTGAAACTTCTTCCAAATATTATTTGGAGAATTTTCGCTACAAATCCATTATATCTCATTCATGAACAAGTTATTTCGTATTTGCAAGTAATCAAGAGACCAACACGTGCTACAATCGTCAGTATTCTCACAATGGCCATTCCAATCCCATTAGTTTCCACAATTATATATTATACAAAGAAGAATGACTTATATTGGATGTTCAACACATATTTGTTCGAAGATATAGGAACAGCATTGATTTCACTTACTGGCCTTTCCACAGTTCTTTATAGAATGTGGAGATTGAAAGATGGCGAAGATTTCTCCGATGAAGGAGATTCTGATGATGGACCCCATGCCTATGAATCCGTTCCTTCTTCCACAGTCTCTATCAACTCTCTTACACAATAATGTTTGAATTTTAATTAATAATGTAATATATGGTTTATTATAAATATCATATATGCTATTTCAAACGTAAAACTTTCTTTTCACAAACACATTTTACTTCTTTTAAGATGCTTTTTTAATGATTAGATATAAATCAATATATTTTGATCATATTCATGTCATATTTTTTATACCCAATATAGATTCTAAAAATATAAATAATTTTATCAGAAACTAAGAAGAAAAGCTTTTATCCAAACATTCATTAAAAAGGTACCTTGGATTTTTTTGCTGATATTTTCCAATCAGCTTCAGGGTTTAAGTTGTATAGGCCATGAGGATGTAAAGTTTGTGATATCAAATAACCTATACAGAGATTCACTGAGTTATTCATCTTGTAAAAGTGTATATTATTTAAACAATTTTTTGAAAAATAATTTTGCACTTTGGATGTTTTACTAAAAAACGAATTTATGCAAAAATAAATCATAAATTTTAATGCATTTTAGATGCTGAATGTAATTTTACCATTAAATAGGCAATTTTGATTTTTCAATTTTCAAAAAATTGATGAACAATGAATGAAATCCATTCTCATTAAAACAGACTAATTAGACTACTTATCATAGAAACAGGATACAACGCTTAAATATATCAACATTTTCAAAAACATGAAAATTTCATATTCATAAAATGAGTTGATAAGCTCGTTTTAGATATGACTATAAAGGTAGAATATTTACTCTAAGAAAAAGAGCATTATTTTATAAAAACATTATGAATGAAATCTTAAATAGAGATATTGATAGTTTTATATCTGTAATTGAAACGAAGAACCGATATAAATTACACGGATTTCTATAAATATGCATAAATCATCGTTAAATATATAGATAATAATCGGATCTCAAAAACCCTCTGTAGCGGCCCTTAGAAAATTTGTGAGTGATCAGCGAAATGTTAGTAGCAGCTGTGTGTAGAAAATGGAGCTAAAAAATCTGCAAAATTTTGTGGTACAAATTTCGAATTTTAACATATAGGTTTCAAGACGGATTCCGACGCCAGATACTCTTGTAGAAAGCAACTGGTAACGCCAAGGCTAGAAACCAACAAAGTTTAAAAAACGCAATATCTTGTGAATTATTTTAGTCTAGAGCAATTAAATTGATTCCATGATAAATTAGCTGAGTTATATTTTTGAATGTGCCTAATAGAAAAGCCTATTTTTGAATCCTCACCGAGACAGCAAAACTCAACTTCGGCCGAGGCCAAAAAAGTGAAATTTTTAATAACGTACATTCTGCATGACACTTTTTTATGACTGACTGGAAAAATTTCCATGACACTTTTCCAAAATTCTAATGAGCGAAGAAGACGTCGAAAACAACATAAATCAACCAGAAGAAGACTACATCTATGAAGAGGATGAAGAGGATAGCAGATTTTTCCAGTATGATGATTCATTTTTAAGCAGATTCCCAAGAAATATCAAAAACGGTCAATACGCTCCATCAACATTACTCAACCTGAACGCAAACGGCTCCATTCTTTATTGCGTCTACAATACTCAAACAGGAGCCAAAATGGTCTTCAAATGTTGTCCATTAGAAACTCAAGAGAGATTAACTAACATTCATTTAGCCCTTACCAGAGAAATTGGTCTTTCATCGAATATTGTCCATTTCTCCGAAATTGTTCCTTGTAAACTTTTAGTTTCAAATCCTGATTCCGAAACACCACAGGGCGTCGCTCAAAATACCGATGGTCCCGATGCAGAAGCATCCGAAACTAATGTTGTCACTAAGTATGGATATATCATGGATTATTATAAGAATCTTGACCTTCATACATTTTTATCAGTGGGCAATGATGAACACAAGTTAGACTACGACAAAACGATCGATATAATGTGGTCACTTGCAAACGCAGTCAAAAAGATTCATGAAGCACGTTTTGTTCATGGCTGTATTTGTCCGGAGAACATCCTTTTGAATGATGAGCTGGAGCCGGTTTTAACAGGATTCAGCCATTTAAACAAAGAACAAACAAAATTGCACGATAGAGAACCAAATAACACATATTTCCATGCTCCAGAGGTCAGGAAAACAGGCATCATTACCTCTGCATCTGATATTTATTCTCTGGGCCAGTTATTCTTTGTTTTGATGAATTCTGATCCAGACATTTCAGAACAAATCAAATCCCAAGATGACGGATGCGATTTATTGCAAATGTTAGCAGAGAATCCTAAACAGCGATTGACAGTATCCCAAGTCCTAAATTCAAAATTCTTCAAGATTCATCACGATAAAAAGACTCCATTTGAAGCAGATGTTAGCAAATGCATCTTCAATTATAGCTTGATAATGGATAATCCTGAAGCTGATAATGGAGCAGATCCCTCAGCATATTTGTAATTTATCTAATCTTTTCAAAGATTGACTGTTTTTTATTTGTTTTGATATAGACCTAAGCAAATCGGATCCACTGTTTTGTTTAATATCAATGTTTAAATATTTATTTTGTTATAAATCTCTATAATAATTCTTTATTTTCTTTATCTCATCTTGAAAAGTTGTGAAACAGTTTCACCGTTAACAGTCCATTCGATTTGGAAGTCCTGATCACGTGGATTCTTCATGTTTGGCTCCATATGGAATTTTCCTGTGATTGGTGTATCTGGATTTGCTTCTATTGGGTCCTTGAGATAGAAGATTGTCTGGCACCAGTGTGTTTCCTTCTTATATGGTGATGTAGACAATGAAATCGTGTTATCTGGGCCAACAAATTCAACTTCGAACCATGTAACGAAAGCATGGAACATTTGGTCTTCTGTTGGAACTAATGTGAATTTGGATGTGATAGTCAAATCCTGGATGGAACACTTGTTGAGATCTAAGTTAGAAATCATGCACTCATCAGTGAAAATGCGTTCTGTTGGGCAAGTTTCAACGAGAGGCTCAAGAAGTGTCCATTGTTTGATTGGTGCATAGCTGAATCCGTAAACGTTGTCCCAGAAGTCTATCTTCTTGGAGCGGTATTCTGCGTCTTCTATTCCGCAAATATACAATTGTGCAGTGTTCGGGAACATTGTTCCTGTTTCTTTGAGGAACCTGTCACGGGCATTGATGACTGATGGCAGCATTGATTCGTAGAGCAAGCAATAGCCCATCCATTCGCTTATAATAACATCAACTTTTTCAGGGAGATCGATTTCTTCGACTGTTCCTTGAATAACTGTAATAACATCACCGAAGCCATTGATTTGGATGATTTCACGTGCATAATCGACAATTGATGATTTTTCAACAGCATAAACACGCTTTGCGCCAGCTTTAGCAGCAAACATCGAAAGAATTCCTGTGCCACATCCGACATCCAAAACGATCTTGCCATTAAATAAAGTCGGATTCGTTAAAATAGCATTTTTGTATGCCAATGTGCGAACGCGATCCTTTAACATATCCTCATGGATTCCGAAGTGTGCGTATGAATCAAAATAGTAATCAGATGCCTGCATTTCGCTTGGACGCTTTTCCATGATTTTTTAGATTTTGGACCCGTCACTTTTTGTTAAAATGTAGTTTTTTATTTTTCCGATTTGACCACAAATCTAATCAGAATTCATGATACCAAAACGCTTCCAATCGTTGAAATACAAAATTTTGTTTTATTTTTTGATTATAAAATTGTTTAAAGGCTAACTATAGTGCATTCAATTAAAAATTTTCATGTTCTATCAATGGCCAAAAGCTAAAAGCTTGAACCACTTGTTTAAAAAAATTATTGAAATATTATTTGAATTTTTGGGGATGTTAATATGGTAAACATATAGACATGAAGGAGAAAAGTAAAACCAACTCATGCAAAACTAGTTAGTTCTTTAATAATCTTGAAAATTACTGGTATCTGACATATTTGCGTGGTTTGATGACTGGTCTGCGCTGCTGCGAGATAAACTCGTTGGACTCAACAGTGTTCTTCGGGCAAGCGCCGACGTACTTGCAGGCTTTTGTTACTGTTTCACCGCCACGGATGTAAGAAACGAGCTTGTTGAAGTATGTCTCGACCAAGATGTTGCAGAAGTCAGAGAAGAAACCGAGGGAAGAGCACTTCTGTTGGAGTCTCTCCTTGATCTGAGCGGTCTCCATTCCGGAGGCAACGCACTCTGCGACGATGCCGGCGATTGTCTGGCAGACTGTGCACTTCATATCGACAGACTTAACTGAAGCTGCGAAGAGGAAAAACAGCATTTTTCGAAAATGTTGTTGTTCTTGATGTTTTTTTTTCAGAGATTTTAGGGTTAAAAATAGAAATTTGTTTTTCGTTGTTATGCATTATTTAAAGCGTTTTCAATTTTCAATTTTTTTGTGATAATTGCGGTTAGAAAAATTTATTGCGTAGTTTTACTATTTATCATATTATGAAACCATTTCACGATGGTCTTTGTAAACTTTTGAATATTTTTATTTAGTATCAAATATAGACTAGTAAAATAAAATAAGACTTACAACCTTCATAGTGTCACGTTTCATGATTCTTTTGTCACCTTTTTCGTAATATTTTTCTATGATCTCTGTGCGATGAGGAACTCATTATTAAATAATTTTTTTCAACGTTAAATATTTAACAATTATTTTTGATCACTGACATGTAAATTTGCTTTTTTTGCATTGTTTTCATCAATCTAAGAACAACAATTAAAGACATTTCGTCTGCATATTATACAGCCATCAGATCTTGATTCCAGTCGTATACAGATTGTGACTTTTCGGGAAAATCCAAAATTTGGCTAACCCTAAAAAATCAGCAATCTGAGAATATACATAATCATAACTTCCTTAATATATATAAAATTAACAATTTTCCTATAATTTATATCTAAATCTTAATAATTTCTTATAATTTGTTATTAAAATATATTGTTTAATTAATAATAAAAATTCTTATGGTAGAGATTTATTAATAGTTTATCTAAATTGACACTATTCAGTATTTTGAGATTTAGATAATTCTCTTCTCTTCACTCTCAAAACACCTTTTCTGATCAACGAAAAAGCAAAAAACACCATCATATCGTCAAGCCGCATCAACTCAAATAAATTTTATTTAGGCTTGTCTAAAATTTATACGCAAAGTCGGTGAAACTCGTTTTTTAACTCACTGGATTAACTTCTTGCTAAGTTATTGAACCTCAATGTACAAAATCCTGTTGTGCATGATATATTAAAGAATTAGCTAACAAAGTCTATATTTCATTAAAATATTAGATATATCTTGCATCAAAAACATTGATTTGCCATGATGTGCTTTACTCATTATAATATATTATATTCCCATTGTATAGCATTTTTATAAAGTAAAATATGTTGTTGTCGATGATAAATCGGTAAATCTAATCACAAATATGCTTTTTAGTTTTTTTTTTAGAAAAAAGTATTCCAAGTGTTCGCACATAAGCTCTGTGTGTTATTTTTCTCAATTTAATAAACTTGTCAAATTTAGCCGCGCAAAAAAAGAGTCATCATTATTTTTGGGAGAATAACACACAGAGCTTATGTGTGAACACTTGGAATACTTTAAAAAAAAGCTAAAAAAGCATATTTGTGATTAGATTTACCTATTTATCATCGACAACAACATATTTTACGTTATAAAAATGCTATACAATGGAAATAATAATATTAAATGAAGTTATGATAAATGAAATAACAACTTTATCAAACAAAAACAAATAAATATGCGCTCAGTTCTTGGAAGCGAGTTTCTGAAGCTTCGACATCTTTTCATCAGTGACATTCATTTTCTCGTTCAATGACTTTTGGACTGATGTGATCTCGTTCAACATCTTTGTGTCTGGAACAGCTTTAGCAAGGCCATAAAGCTCCTTTTGTGCAATAGCGAGTTGCTTCTGGAGCTTCGCGATCCTATTCTGCTGTTTGTTGATAATCTCTTTGTATTTTTCTCTAACGCCAACTGATTTAGTTTCGAGCATTTCATTGATGTGAGAAACAACTGATTCCAACTTTCCGTCTTGAATTTCGAATATAGCACACGCATCTGTCTTCGACTTTTCCTTTATGGACCTCGAGAGTTGATTTAAAATCATTCTAAAGTTCGCTGGTGAAAAATCATTCGTTGTGAATAATTGAGCATTTGCTTCATTGTGATTTTGCTGTAATTTGTAAAAATACTCAAACAGCGAGGCCAGGCTTTCTGTTTGCTTCAGTGTTTTCGTCTTTTCGTTGAATAATATTTTATCATATTCTGTTATCGCGGGTGTGCTCATATATTCTTTCTTTAGCACTTCGTACTTGTCGAGATATGAGTTCTTTTGCTCATTAAAGAGCGTCCTTGCGTTTGAAATATAATTTTTATGAGCATCTGTTAATTCTTCGACTTCATTTTGTATTTGATGGATTCTTTCGCGTAAAATAGACATTGGCTTATTAAGGTTTTGTATTTCTTGTTCGATATTTTTATAATGTTGATTTATCTTTTGATTTTCTTCTACTAAGCGGTTTTGATATTCGTTTTGTACGGACTTTACACGATTTAGCTTCTGATGGACCATTTTATTCTCCTCTAAAGCGTTGTCAATATGTCTTTCGATTCGTTTTACTTTAGTTTCTATTCTTGCATCAAGTTGCTTCTTTTGGTGACTTAAAGCTCTGTTTTCTGACTCGACATTCATCCTGTAGGACTCTCTTTCTTGTATTAACATGTTTAATAATATTTCGTTAATTCTTTCTTTAAGGAATTTTGATGAAATGTGATGCTTCACCATCTGCCTGGCGATTTGATCGAACAAAACCAAATTGAAATTGTTCTCTAGAAATTGCTGAATGTGAGAAAAACGATTTCCAGATATTTCCATTGAAAATAAACGTCTTTTTTTTGAAAATTTCTCGGAGAAACTTTGATTTTGGAAAATCTTTGCCTGTACATAATTTCGTTGCTCAAAGGTAATGGTTGCATAGTATATGATAGAGAATATCTTGTATACCATTACATAGATGATAAAATTAGTCCCGATAAAATTCTCACAAGAACAACTGAGTTGAAACTAATTGGAACTTCTCGATCGGTCACAGATGTCGAATATCAACATTAATACTACATTCACACATTGTTTGAGTAACATATGGTTTTAGTTAATAGTGAAACCTTCTGTCGGATGTGAGTCATCATCTAAAAAACAAATTTCTATATTCACACATTGCTTGAGTAACATATAATATTTTCATATCGTCATGCGAATGTATACTATTCCAGAAAATATACAGTATTCAGTGGGCCTAACTTTCCAATGGCTAATGAGACAGCAATTACGATTTGCATTTTTTATCAGTATCAAATCACTATCACACAAAATGAATGATCCAGTTCCATTATTAATATTGGTATTGTTGATGTTCTTTTAAAGTTCCCTATATTTTATCACTGAATTGCAATCCCTTTCTCTTATTATAGAAGAGCTGCCTGCTCAATAATTTTCATTCAGCATTATATATCCAGCGTTTGGAGAACAGTTCTTGCTTAGCATTTATTTTTCTTAATATATATATACTCTTAATTATAGGTTTATCGAGTTATATGTTTTGATTTTCATTATATATTTATATTACTTATTGGTAATATCTTTCGTTGTACTCATTTTGGTAGTAACAAAAATTGTATAACACCTTCTGAGAAAAAATTTTCTTAACATGCAAACCTCCAAGAAAATGAAAAAAGATTCAGCAGATTTATGGTTAAATACCCATTAATGATTTAACCATGTAAGACTATGCACCATTGAGCCGGTTTTAATTTTCTTAAATTATGTTTTAGCAATGGTAATTTCGAATTGATTTTTCTGCCAAACTATAAATTCATTCCCTGATAATCCAATAGCAAATGTATCTTCCAGAAGGTGCATTTATTGCAATGCAATTTATTGACAATTCTTATGGAAATTATAATATTGAACTTCAAAAAATGAAAATAATTGAAAACTGTTTTAAGAAATGTATAAGTATATGCTTTATATCAAAAATATAAAAGGATTCAACCTCAATCTTTATCTTTAGAAGGACAATTTTCTGGGTGGCGCCAGATATCATAAACTTCACTCATCTTTTCATCCTTATGAACAACTTGTTTCATGGTGACACGGCACTTTGCCTTTGTTGGCTCTGGATCTATTTTAGCATCAAAACCTTGAACGGCAGCAACCTGATTTCCTGTGACTCTAACAAGCTCACCATTGCATCCACAAAGAATATCGTTCTTAAAAGCTGCAAGGCAAAGTGGCTGATGATTAACTTGTAATTTTTCAACAACTTCTAGTGTTTCTGCATTAATAATGTAAATAGATGCGAGCCTTTCTGCAATAGCAGCAATGTGATTGTTAACATAGCAAATCTGTGTGATAATTGTTTCTTTAATAAATGGTCTAGCGATAGCTATCAAATTACCATTCTTGTCCCACTTTGCGATCTGTCCATCGCCGTCTGCCGACAACAATTCGCCTGTTGGAAGATAACAAAGATCAGTCACAAATTCTTCATGTTCTAAGCCGAAATTGAGGATGTCGTAAGCGTTTGGATACTTGGAGAAGCGAACTCTGCCGTCTCTGTCCGATGTTACCATAACTTTGTGATCAGGAGAGAGGGCAAAACTTGTTGTTGTAGCGATATGGCCCATTAAAAGTGCTGGATTCTTCATTGTTGAGATATCATAAGCGAAAATGTCTCCGCCATCATTGAGTAATAATGAGTCTTTGCCGATATATTCAGAGAAAATCAATTCCTCACCGATTCTTTCGGCTGTTGTCCTGATTGTCTGGGTGAACTTTCCCTCTCCTTCGCATTTCATGATGACAATTTCTTTGTTTGTTAACGCAACAGCAATTCTGTCTTTATCTGCGGCGATGTAGTTCAAATCTGCCTCAAACTCCATCTCATTGACGACTTTGCACTGGCTGTCAAGGATTATCAGCTTATTTGGCATCGAAGCCGCGAAGATATATTCATCATTGCACGCTATCAACTTCGCCATCAAAAATTATGACATTTTGACAAATAAAGAAAATATTATGACAATGTAAAATATTTTGGCAAAAACGAGCTTTATTTTTGTAAAATTATGAACAAATCTACAAAATAAGATGAACAATGAATTAAAAATAACCAAAAATAAACAAATGTAGCTATATTGTGATCAGATTTATCCAAATATTCAATTTGAAATTGAAATTGGATTTGTTTCATAATTTTTGATTTTAAAGCTACCTGTATCAAAGATATACTTACATTATCATAGCAAGGCTTGCTTTGCTTTGTTTAATAACAACATAATAGAGCCTAGAAAATCGTGTATCAAAGTTTTCAATAAAAAACATCATGTGATGGCTCTCCATCATCGACTACAAAGTTTTCGATGGATGTGCGATGATTTCGAAGATAAGTTGCTTCGTAGTGAAGAACTTCATCATCTTCTTTAGCACACTATACAACAAAGCGAAGATTATTATATTCACAAGCAAACTTTTTCACACTTGTATAAATTGTCAAGTACATTGCTGACAGCACCTTTATCAGCTGCAGCAACCTGATGACCATCCTTATCACAGACAACAGAGTGATATAAATCAGCAGCAGTGCGTTCGAGTGATGTCGCACCATCTATAGAGAATCAAGATTCCTCTGAGTGTCGAGAACGCATTTCTCGAATTCTTTCAACTCAGTGGCTCAAAATCCTCCAGAACAAAACTATTATGCATATGACAAATTTATCCAATACAACATCACCTATATTCATGTTATCATATAATGTAATGATAAAAATTAAACAAAAGATGTAACGCTTTCGCGTTTTAAGATACAAAGAGATTGAAAATTTGAGAGAATACCATGTTCATTTGAGAAGAATGAAAAGCATTTTGACATTTTTTATTTACGAATTTTTACATGACCTATTTTCCAAAAATCGATTTCGAAAATAAAATCAAATCTACATTCTGTGGACAATCTAAAAACAAAACAAAAATCCAAATTTTTCAATTTTGGTCTGGTAAAATTTCGATGTCGTCTCCATTAGTTCTGACGATACAAAGCCATATGACGCACGGAAGGAGCGGCAACAGATCAGCCGTTCTTCCGATTGAAGTCAACGGAATTGACTGCGATCCAATAAATACAGTAAATTTTTCAACACATACAGCATATGAACATATTCGCGGCACAAAGATGTCACCACATGAACTGGAGGACATCCTCGAAGGATTGAGGCTCAATGACCTACTTAAAACTTATACTCATTTATTAACAGGATATATCGGCGATCCACACATTATAAAAGTCATCGCAAACCTCAGAAAGGAGTTAGGAAACGAAATACACTATTTATGTGATCCAGTTTTAGGAGATTCTGGTGAATTATATGTTGATCCTGATTGCAAGGTTTTTTTCAAAGAATTATTAGTCCCAATTGCAGACACGATCACACCAAACCAGTACGAAGCTGAGTGGTTAACAGATATGAAGATAAACACGCCAAAAGATGTCATTGCTATTGTCAAGAAACTTCATGAACTTGGACCTAAGAACGTTGCAATTTCGAGTGTTGAATGGAAGCATCGCTTCGTATTCTTCAGTTTTGATAATGGAAGGGTTCAGCTTCCTATAGAGACGAAGAGTTACGAGCGTGGTTTTGATGGTCCTGGTGATGTTTTTGCAGCTCTTCTTCTTTCAAGCATCATCAAATACAAAGATGACTACGAGAAGATTGCGATGTACACAGTCAACGCTACATTCAGCTTGATTAAGAATACCTACGAATTAGGTTATAGAGAATTAGCTCTTCCGCAATCTGTCAATGATTTGATCAATCCGCCATTGACATTCAAACCAATCAGCATCGAAGAATTCCTTAATATGAATGTCAACGAGTAATCTCTTTATGTAATATATTTAACTGTTAGAAATAAACAACGAGATTTAAGCAAATACTCTATATCAACAATTAATCCATAGCTTGTAATTGAATAGCTTATAATATTTCCTCAGTGGTCAAAATGACACGTATAGCATGATATATGATAATTAAAGTGACATAGTTATGGTGTGTAAATTAGCTATGCCTGATTCAATAACTGGTAAGCTTATTAGTGCCTGCGAAGCTGGAATGAATATCTATTGCAATATTGCAAGACTGAGACTTAAGAGACCAATGTAACCGTTTAGGGTTCAACCTGTTTTAATTTCTCGAATATAAAATAGAACTTCTATCATTAATGATACTGCTTCCCAATGTCTTGTACATATTATAGTTTAAGCAAAAATGATTTGTCAGTAAAATATTTTTCGAAAATTTTGAACATTTAGTTTTTTTAAAAATGTGACAAACTTTTGTATGTAAATTATAAAAATCGGCGATTTTTCAATAAACATTTCGTGGTAATTGTGCGAACTGACCTTGCCGGCATCAATACATATGCCCACGAATTGATATATGTTTGATATACTTTGATTGACTCAAGTCCTATCAGAGCACCGAGATTAAGGGTCCGCTATGGCCAATCTTCCTGTATCGTCCTTCACTTTTTTGGTGTCTTTTTCACTTATTTAGGTATAAGAAAATGTTAAAAAATCACAAA
This sequence comes from Trichomonas tenax, assembly GCA_023091735.1. NCBI lineage: Eukaryota > Parabasalia > Trichomonadida > Trichomonadidae > Trichomonas > Trichomonas tenax. Next base: position 33,590 of record JALKBU010000103.1, on the reverse strand, counting down.
AAAAACCTTCTTGATTTTGTTTCCTCCTCATGCTAAGGATTAATTGCTTGGAGTATCACGGCTCAATTTCAACCTTTTAATTATAATATTAATAATCAGCAGGAAAAGGTGAAATCATTTACTATTTTAATATCCATTTTAATATATACATGCTAAAAAATATGATGATAATTGTAAAGTAGTAAAATAAACAAGCAAATTACAATGAAATTCTGCTGTTTCTTCGCGTTCAATTTGTTTGATGCATTAAACAGTTACTATAGCCTATGAAAGCTATGTGATTTCAATTAGGTGCTTTGGTATCCATAAATAACACGAATTATTACACCTAAATTTATGGATAGCTCTACATTGACTAAGCGATAATTGGCAAATGAATTAATGCAAGAAAAAGGGTCCTTATTTTCATATCACTCGTGTTTTTGAAAAAATCATGATTCTTTTTCAAAGACCATGATTTTTAAGTTTTGATTGATTTTTAAGCGAGAGATATTAATGAATTTCCTCTAATATGCTATTTGCAATGAATCGAATATCATTGTAAATCTAGATCTCTCTATCCTGAAAAGCATCAAATTGTGGGAAATACGTTTTTAAACAAGCTCATAGAATATTTTGAGAGCCTATATTTCGCCATAGAGGACCCTTAATAAGATGTTTTTTGTGGGCTATGATTCAATAGTTAACAATGTTGAAAGGCGAGCTAGAGATTCTTTTGGCCGATGACAATAAGCTCAAGTGATAAATCGCGAAAAATGACATTATTCAATAATGATAATGGTAAATTATTATTGGCAGTAAATACAATTAACTTTTGGTGCTGGAGTGACTTCTACATGATGATGAGGGATATTTAAACATAGATATTGATGAATGTCTGGCTTGTGATTTTCATGATTGATCACTTGCGAGCTCAGCTCATTGCTAAGCTTTCTCTAGTTTTTTGCGATATATGAACTGCGCATTGGAGTCCTGTTTGCTCATCGATAAATGAGCACCGAAACCCTTACTAATAAATAATAATCGGAATCTTTTGGATCGACATATTAATAACGCAAAATTAATAGTCACTCTTATGGATCGGGTATTTTTTTTTTTTTAAAAAAAATAGTGGCAAATACCAGCAAATAATTCTCTAGGATTGGAATATATTGTTGGAGGATGCAAGATCCTGTATGATTGAAAAAACACTAAAATATTATTTACAGTTATAGGGTAAGGTGGTGGTGCGTTAGGAATATTCACGAGATAATGCTCATATGTACGTAACAAAGATTGATATTGCCTCTGGGTTGATGTTGCCAAAGAATACAGGATGAAATCCCTGAGCTCCGCGAACGGGATAAAACGACGATTTGAATTTAGCCCTGAAAGTTATTTAATTGCAGGAAAAGAAGGTAATAATTACGTATTGCAAGCAAAAAATGACCTGGTGCAGTAAGGAGTTATGGAAAACAATGACAACATGACATTTTGACAACATTTTGTATAAATCGTCGAAAATCCTCAAATTTTCAATGAAATTACTTAAAATTTCATTAAAATTCATGATTTCAGCCATTATTACAAACAAACCACTGTTTCTAAGACGTAGAACCTTATTTTACCCCTGTTTTCAATAAAATGTTGTTAAAATGTCAATGTTGTCACATCCTATAGGGCAGTTTTGCACCTGATGCACTCGGTGCACTTTTTCAACCCCTAATTTACCCCCGAAAATCCTCAAATTTTGCTTATTTACTGCCGCAAATCCTCAAATTTTGAAAAGTGATTTATACTAAAATAAATCGACTCGATACACCCGGTGCGCTTTTCATTTTTGCCCTAAAATCAACGATTTTCATTAATTTTCATCAAAAATTCAACATAAATGACCTCATTTCCTTATCTCGACATCGAAATTAACGAAAAACAAAAATAACAACTGTTCAATTAAAGTATTTCTTCAAACAACAAGTAATATATTTATTCCTTTGAGCAATGAAACTCGTACATTTAGATATCAAAAATTTAACAGAAATAGGAGATTTAACGGGCACATTTAATTCAGTTGTAGAAGGAAAAATGTTGATTATTTTAAACGAATTAAGAAATATCGGCTAGGAACGTTTAACTAATTTCGATTCATTAAAATCAATCATTACCGATAAAACAATTCGTATTAATGAAAAGTATCAACCCCGTAGAACCTCTGAAAATGTATCTAACTTCATTTTCGTCTCTAACAACTCATACCTCATCAAGATTGAAAACGGAGATAGACGTTATGTTGTTCTTTCATGCAACGGTAAGTATAAAGGAAATCAAAAGTATTGGTCCGAATTGTTTTCTTCATTCACAACAGAATTTTATTAAAATTTAATTACTTATTTCATCAAACGCAACATTGAAAAATTTAACCCTCGAATAATTCCGATGACTGAAGCCAAACAAGATTTAATCGAAGCCTCCAGAACTCCTTTAGATAACTGGATATGTGAACATTATGATGAATTATTAACAGGTATTCCTTGCGGTAACGCTTTAACATCAAAACCAGCAGAAATGAAAGATAAGAATTTCCAATTACAAATTAAGGATAAATGCAACCGTAAGCAAATTACTATTGACAGAAAACGCGTTTGGTGTTATTTATTAAAGGATGAATGCAAATATATTTATTTATTCACAAAAATAATCAAATACGATGACGCTGAGTTTTTAGATTCTGAAGTTTCAAATGACAAATTAAATTAAACCATTTATTTTCACCATCAACTCCATCCATTTATTTTTATCATCAATTTAAAACGTTTTAAAACGTGTCGAAACATCAATTTTACCATTATTTCCTAATTTCCACACATCCATCAATTTCCATGTCCAGACTTGCATAAATGACCTCATAAACTCATTTCCACACATCCATCAATTTTCATCATCAACTTAAACCTATTGCTTTCATTTCTGAACTATCATTTAACCAACGCATAGGATAATCAAAACTAAAACCAACTTCTTTTGTGTACGAAATGGAGATATCTGAACCATTTTTCACAACGTCGTTCTCTGTGAAAATTTCTTCAATAGCTTTCGTTGATGCTCTTTTACTTAAATTATTTGAAGCATTGAACATTTTAATATTATTAAAAATATGAATTTAGAAAATGAAATTGCGAAAAATAGAGAATTGGCCCCGAAGCTGAGCGCAGCTCAGCGGAAAGGGCCCATTTGTGTGTGTCCCTGGCCCCCTACAGAAAAATCTCTCCGCCATTCATGATGCTAAAGATTGTGAAATCAAACAACTTGGAAGATGGAAATCTTCTTGTTATACAAAATATACCTCAATTTCAACAAGTGAGGCTGCTGATGCTTTTGCTAGGCAAATGACTGAATAAATCAACTAATTTTCAACACTTTAAAAAGTGACTTTTTCAAAAAAATAGACTAAAAAGTGAAAAATATAATCTTTTAGCATTCAAATTTGAACGAAAAAGAATTTCATATTATTTTCATATTTTATCTAAATCTTAGATACAATTGGAAAACAAATCCTAGAAAAAGACAAAACCCTAATGGCCAAATCGAATCTAACTTCAGCAAGTATGCCGGAATCATAAATTTGTTTGCATCTTTATTCTTCTTTATATTGGCCTTCTTTAGAGAATATTCTTGGATGGAATTGATTTACTCCCTTTTGTCCTTCCATATTACAACAGAAATTGTAGATGGATATGTTTTATAGAATATAAAAATAAAATCATTCTGAAATGCATTGGCAATTACATCTTTGGTTGACGTATTGTACGCTAGAATGTTTATAAATGATATTATCGTTGAATATAAAACTGAAAATTTGAAATTACTATTTTTTACATAGCTGTGAATACATTTTTTGTAATGCAGGTTCAGGCAAATGTTGACTCAGTATTGATTTTGTCGCATTTCAAAATAAAACAAATAAGAAATAATATCCTAAAACAGTTATTGGATAATGCACTATTCGTCCTTCTTTCCATGTTTTGCAGCTGTTTTCATCGTTTCAGAAACTCTTGTAACATATTCTAAACATTTCGTTGGATTTACTCTTTCGTCGCATGTTCCTAAAATGTAATATATCTTGTTGTGCTTCACCATAATTCCAAATTCTCGCTTTCTTGCAATCAAAGTATGTTTATCTGCATAAACAACAATATAACTTCTTTGTCCTATCTTCAAATGAGATTTCATCGCTTCTGTGGGGTTCTCCAACATGTTTGCAATTGCTTTTCCATGTTCAGGTGTAAATACCCAATTATCTGTTGCAGACCAAATATCTCCTTCAGAGGAGAATATAGCGCCGCGAACGCAATACGGAAACAGCAGCTGAATGTAGTCTTTGAATGTTAACGTGAAATTAATTTTTTGTATCTTATGAAAACTAAGAAAAAAAAAATGAAAAAGTGAATTGGTAAACATTCCTCCATTGGCTACAGATATTATAGTTATTCACCAAAAAAGCAAAAATGTTTTTTTGATTGTTTATCTTTACATTGAACAATTTGGAAATGATTCATAAACTATGCAATGCCACTAAATCGCATACTTCAATTTAATTATGTTCAATTCGAATATTTACATTAAATCAAATTAATATTATAAATGAAAATTATAAAAAATAAATGCCTTCCTTCACTTAAGAATGCTGGTAAAGACTCAAGCCCCATAAAACAAAGATTTCTTTGTCACGTAAATTGACAATTTTTATTTTTATGTTTCTTTTCTCACCAAATTATTTCAAGACAAATATAATCACAATTGTTTCTTTAACATGTTGCATTACAGTTATTGCTGCAATTATTTCGATGCTTACTCAAACCAAAACTGAAATTCCGATCGAATATCCAAGTTATGATCGTCCTGAGTTCTATTCTATAGAAGAATTATTCGATACTCCAATCAAAAACCTTGAATCATACGAATTTTCATGGATTGACACTTTCGTTTCGTTAATGGAAATGAATTATCGGTATCAATCCTCAAAACTCGGATATTCAACCAACCTAAATAATTACGTTGAATTTTCTGAAGCATATCTCAAGAAAAGGATTGCGAAAGAATGTTCAAAATCAAATCCGACGAAAGCTTGCAAATTCTTCAATGTATCTGATGAAAAAGCGAAAGCCTCTGTTGCCTTAATACCAGATTTACTCAAAAACTCACAAGAATTCAAAGAAGGAATAATTCCAACTTCAAACTGTCCGAAAAATGGAAATTATTACGATTGCAGTCAAGCAAATCCTAAAGAATACATCAAATATAGCGTTTCGACAAACGGATGGGCAATGAACGTTCAAGATATCAAATTATTATTGTATAAATATCAAAAACCTGTTTTATTCTCAATGCCCGAGCCACTTAACAAGAAATATACTAAATGCGCAGATAATGCAAATGAACAATGCAAATCTAAGACTGTCACATGTCCGGACTCTAATTCGAATGATATTTCGTATTGCAGTGTTACAACAGAAAGATCATACACAATGTCTGGCGAATTCTTCGTTCCTGATCATATTCAAGCAGGAGATCCAATGAATTTCATTATTGTTGGTTATTCTGATACATTTGTTTCATCACAAGGAAAACTCAATGTTGATTACATGAAATATCCAACAGGCGGCTTTATTGCTCGATCATCTCTATCAATAACTGTTGGCAACTCTATCAACTACTATCTTGGTGAACAAATATCATCAGATGCATATAAATTATGTCCGAATTATAGAGATTCCAAGAACTGGATTGGTGTCAAACTTTCATGTTTGCAGGAGAATTTGGACTTCAACAAATGTCCTGCGATTCCTTCCAATAGTGAATCAGTTAGAGCTGTTCCTGTAACGCAACTCAATTGCATTAATACTGCATATTGCTCGAAACAAAATCGCTATTCAATGATCCAAATTCCTTCAGATAGTCAATATAATAGCTTGAATTATGATGGATACCCAGCTGTTGCACAACTTAATAGTACCAACATGTCATTGCTTATCATCAAAGACCTTCCTGTTGAAAGAATGAACGATGCTTTCGAGCCATCTGTTATCCCTAAGGTTGATGACACTTGTGGATACTGGTTCATTCCTTATGACCTCGTTGATAGAATGTCGCGCCTCAGCACGAAATATTTGGACAGAACAATTGCATTCAGCTTCGATATCCAATTTGCTGAAGAATCAATGCCAGGAAAAATGTCCGGATTCAAAGAATCTAACTTCAAGAAGAGTACACATTCCTTTTCAGGAAGGAAAATTTCATCAATTTAATTTTTGTTAATTAAAACCTCTATTTACTGTTTGCAATCAAAAATCATTCACATCATAACAAAGCATATCATTCGATGTCAGCAAATCAAATAATAAGCACTAAAAAATTTTGGTTACTTTATCATCGAGTTGTTTGTTGCTTTGTGCTAATGAACATTCTCCAGATGCTAACATTATTGTGATTGCTTCATGCATGAAATTGTTTGTATTTAAGAAATCCATATGGTATATTGTTTATCATAATATCTTATATTCGGAAGAGTGTTTGAAACAGTGTAAACAGCAAAAATGTTAACTCATTTTGACAATGGAAAGTGAATCTGGAGTTATGGTTTTAGTAAATAAAAGAATGCTATATATCAACATTACTACAAGAATATCCAAATTTACTTTTCAATTAACATAAAAAGTTACGCCACCTCGTGAAGGAACGTTAAAATTTTTATAATAAAGTTATATAGCGCCTGCATTAACAAGGATTTCTCGAATTCTTTCATACTTAATGTCTTTGCCTGTTTTCGCTAAATCAAGTGGCGTCTTTCTTGATGTTGTTCTTTCATTAAGTTATGCTCCGCATTTAATGAGATATTCTAATACAGTAACATTGTCATATTTGACAGCAAAGTGAAGCGCTGTTATCATTTCTGTTATAATTTTCATTAATATCTATGCCTTTGGATAATAGATAGTCAATAACAGATAAAACACCTGCTTTTTCGCACCACACTGTGGCATGAATCAGATTTAATCCATTTTTTGATTTGTTATTAAGATGTGCTCCTTTTGAATCTAATAGCTTAAGGAAGTCTAGGTTGCCAAATTTTGCTGCATAGTATGCGCATTCGAGGTTCAGATTATTTTTAGAATTGACATCGAAACCGTTTTCGATTAAATATGACATAACTTCTGGCCTATAATCAACGCACGCTAATACAAGAGCATTGTTACCCCATTTATTAATAGCCTTTAAATCGCAACCATTTTCGATTAAACTCTTTACAAGACCAAGATTGCCTTTTCTTGAAGCATGCATCAAAACTGTCTCTAACAACTTATTCTTAGTTTCGCAGAGTCCAAGATTGCACGCAATCTTAATCGCCTCTTTATCATTGTTTTCGCTGAGATTACAAAATAGCGAATATGCACTATCAAAATTTGTGATGCCAAATAAAATTTGAGTACTTTCTGGAGTGACAATTTCTTTGTGATTTTGAAGGATGTTTAAGATATAATTTTGGTATCGTTTCACATCAATCGATTGGAAATAATCACTTTGAATTGCACTTTCTCTATTTCTCGAATTACCTTCTTGAGGCTTCGAAGCTTTGAGACTTTCGATTGTTGCATTTAAATTCGCGATCACATCTCTCATTCTATTGATTCGTGAATGAAGCACATTGATGTATTCTGATATGCTTTCTAGTGGCTTCCCCTAAACTAGGCCAATAAACAATAACAGCAATTGATATGCGAAGGAATGACTCGATAATATGTAAATTTATGCAACATTCTAAGCAATATGTGTTAATGGACTCCAAGTTTTTTGATGTCAAAAATGCATTTTTGACATATAAACTTCAAAAATATTTTACACGTCATTTTTCTAGAAAATATAAAAAGTGTCAATAAATGTGCAAAAATCTAAAAGTGACAAATGAGTGATTTTAACAAGATTGAGAAGTTCGTGAACGAATTTAAGCAGAAATTCGAGGACGTCTCCATCGGTGTTTCGATGGTTTCCATTCTCTCCAAAGTCGTGGAGGAATCTGACTCTTCTACAATGGCTGGCTTGGAAATCGAAATTAATAACCTCGTCAAAGCTATCAAGCAGAGCTGCCCTCACCTCCCGATCCACTTTGACAGCGTCGTTCAAGTTTTCAAGGCGAGTTTATCAAAAGCATCAGGTGGTCAAGGCACAGACTGGAAATCTCAGTTCGTACACCATGCAAACAAGCTCTCCAGGGAATCCGAGGACATTCTCAAGGGAATTCCTGCAAATTTTTACGAATTCATTCCGCATGGAGCCACAATCTTAACGAGAGGCTACGACTCACTGGTCCTCGACATGCTGACGCTTGCCATTGCTGATGGACGCCAGTTCCACGTCTATATCACAGAAGGAAGGCCACTTGATGATGGAGCCAAGATGGCGCGAAATTTACTGTCTAAAGAGAACATCAAGACGACCATCATTCCAGATTCCATGGTAGGCCTTATTATGCCTAACGTCGACGTTCTATTACTTGGAACTGACTCTGTCACACAAGATGGTGGAATTCTTGCTCCTGTTGGTACATACACGATGTGTGTCATGGCCTCAATACATAGCAAACCAGTTTACGTTGTTTGCGAAACTTATAAATTTATGAGAAAATTTATCTTGAGTTCAAGCGATCTTGCAGATCTCCAACGCAATGTTGACTACCAAGCTTGCGGGTTAAACGAAGATGACGAAAATATCGATTGCAAAGGACAAGAATTTGATTATACTCCACCACAATTCATTACACTGCTTCTAACAGAGAAAGGGCCAATTCCACCGTCTGCAGTTACACATGATTTGACACTGCTCTTTGGAGTTAATTAATTTTAATAATATTTTTTTGTTCGATATAAAAATTATTCTATATTATATTTACACAGCTTAGAAACATATCAAAATGTTGATTTTTATTATCTTAAACACTGCTTTAGAAAATGAATATTTTTTGAACATGAAACTTCAATATTCATGAATCTCTGCTCACTAATTGTAATTTTCTTTACATATAAAGATATGTGTTAATCGGTTCCAATAGCATCATATAATCGAGTTTTGATCAAAATGTTTTGAATAGCAGGAGTCGAAATCATTTCTGATTATGTTATAGAAAGAAATCATCATACAATGATTCAAATAAATGATCTGCTCTTCTAAAAATGAACAGGAATTCATATCATTTCAATTCAGTATTTCTGGTTTGACGATGTATCACAAAAAAAGAAAAAGATATTAAATGTGAAAATTTTAGCATTTATGAAGCTCTGCTGATATTCCTTAATTTTCTTTATATTTTTCGATATATATATGTTAATTAGTTCCATTAGTATCTAGAATTTGAGTTTGGATCAAAAACCATGAAGGTCTAAAGTCAAATTCACACTTGATTGTAGGATTAAAAAAATGATGCTATTCTTTTTCGGGATTAACAAGTATAAATAAATGAATTGCTCTTCTAACAAAGGTATTTAAGATTTCTATGATAGTCGTCAGGTAAAGTAAAAGTGACAGAATGAAGAATGTGAATATATGTTATAGAAAATGAAAGGAATGTAAGTGGATATAAATTAAGAACAATAAATGTTTCGTCATGATTAAGAATATTTCATCATAATTCTTTGATCGTGATTAGAGCGTTGCTTGTAATCAAGTCAAATTTATAAACGAAATTGATCGATTTAGCATCTTCGGATCTAGATTCTATATTGATGGCAAATATAATTTCTTAACTCTTTATCCAACAGATTTTCCTGATGCATCATATTTTTTTCAATCAGAGTTAGCACCCCCTTTATTCAACGACTGTCTCTGATTTTATAAAAGAAGTGAAAATACCTTCTCAATGTACACGTTGTGAATAAAATGATGAAGTCATATTTAGAGGACTTGCTTTTCGGAACTCTTCTCAATCAATTATCGATGGCAATCCAAATCATGGTGCTTGGCATTTTGCTGTAGGATCCTGATCAAGTTGGGAGTCTTCGAATGCATTTCCTGGTCCTAATTGTATAACTGATGGTCGCTACATTCCTGTTCATGTTATTGATATCTGGCTTCGATATAGGAATGATAGTATCTTAAAATTACTTCCTGATTTGAATTTAGGACCGGAAATCAGCCCTATATATCTTGGTTATTGACAATTACATTTTTATATATTAAGTGCTGTGTTTTTTCCAATGTCTTATTAAAGACTGATATTAACTATAGGAATCATTTTATGATATGTAGTATTATATTCATTGTTGCTCTTGGAATGAATTTATTTGATCCTAATAACTTAAAAACATAAACACTAAATGGCAAATACAATAAAATTGATGATGATTTTTTATAATTTGAACATCCTGATTTGAAAGAAATCTATTTTATTAATAAAGAACTTGAAGAATCTGTGCTTGTCCCCTTAGATTCACCTATAATGAGTGCTTCAATAAATGCAAGCAATGATGTCTAAATAATCAATTAACTGCAAGATGTCATTAAATTTTTCAAATAAATTTTAAAACAAACTATGATGAAACACAAGTTTCATGAAATGTGGAATATCGTTGTTCGTGGCTTATGCCATACCACAACGTCCTACTCCTTATTCTGTTAATAGCACTGTAATTATTTTAAATTTGAAGATTTTTTTCAAAAAAAAAAAAGTATTTTAAAAAAGTTTAATATCATTGTGATGTGTACGATCGCTAAGCCGTTATGCATACTGATTGCACTACTTTTATCGTATATCCATAAAACTTGAAATATTATTACAAAACAAATAAGAAGTTTACTAAAACAACAAAAATTATGGGCTGCCCTGGCCATCATCCTTCGGTAATGCGTCTTCATTGTCCTGCGGCTCAGCATGAACTTGATCTGAAATATATTCGAAAGCATAGCCCTTGCATTGGGACCATATGAAGCTATATATGAGATATCCAACAAAGAAACCAGCTAAAACGTCGTCTGTGTGATGTTTGAAATCTCTAATTCTTGTGGAACCGACATAAAGCGCAAGCAATATGAAAAGTGAAACTATAAACGATGATATAGTCTTGCTCCATATAAAAGTTCTCTGAACGACAGATGCAATATATAAGAAACCAGCCATTGAAGATGAAGAGTGTCCTGATGGCCAGCTGCGATAATTATCTTCAAAATCGTCTCTTTTCACGCCCGGGCATGAACTAAAATCACCCGTAACATTGTTTCTGCATAATGCGTACATATCAGGGCGAGCTCTGCCTACGTAGTTTTTGATAATGTTGACAATTGTCGTAGAAACTGTCAGCACCAATCCAAAGTTCCATAACGCTGCAAAAATGTTGAATCTTTTGATTAATGTCGGAAACCAAATCGACAACACGAAAAGAAGAAGAATGACAATCAGTCCTATCACAACAACCATCACGATTACAAGCCATGTGGGAATCGTGCTCTTTCCTGGATGTGGGAAATAAGAATTTGAATCGTTAGATGGTATAAATAGAGGATTTGGGCGCGTTAAGCTCGTGATGACCATAGTGATTACTGTCACAATGAGGAGAATGAAATGCGGAACGTCTAGCTTGAAATACCAGTTGTTGAGCATTTTTTGAATATAACGTGCCGGCAGCCGGGGAAAGCATATAACCTTTATGAAGTTTTTGCGTTTTTGGTATCTGCTGTGTGTCTAGCAACTGGATATATAAAAATTTATAAATCTTGATCCATTGAATTTTTCAAACTGGATTAGGGGAGACATTCCATCAAAATTCGAAGCTCAATTCTCTCAAAAGTCTCCCCAAAATCGCAAAATTTAGCGTGCATGGAAAGTGATACTATTTGTCATGTAATAATTGGAAAAGAGTGATAGACAAAAACACCCAAGTTTAATCATAGATAGTATATAATATAACAATAATAATTATTATAATTAAATTCATTGAGAAAAAACTACTTCTAAATTAAGGTCCGCTCCGGCCAAATAAGGATCTATCGTCGCAAAATATAATTTTTATTTTTGTTTTAGATATAAATCCGGGTTTAATATGCAAATATTTATCAAAACCTCGAATTATATACTAATATTGTAGATAAAACTTTTAAAAATGAGGGAAAAAAACAAACGAAAAATTGGATAGCAGATGTAACATGTTTGAGCTAAATGTCATAATGCTGTTGCATATTTCAAGCCATTCCAATATTAAAAATAATTGATATGATATAATCTACAGCCATTAATTTTATCGATATTTTCTACAAATGTTTGTTTTTGCTTATTATTCCATGGTAATTCTTCTGGTCCAACATCTGAAATAATACCAATGTTATTAATTACACGATCATAACTATAATATTTATATGGGAAAAGTTCTATATGGATATTCATATCAGCAAATGCTTCAGGGAAACATATTGGAAAGTTTGCCAATTTTTGTGTAAAGATAGAATAGCTATCACGTAATTCGATATTTTTACCTTGGTATTTATGTTGTTGTAAAATAATTCTGGAACCTTTCATAGTACTATTTTTCACACCAAATTTCATGGATTCCATTCCCTGACATCATTTTCAACCAATTATGATAATCAGAGCCATGTTATCGAAAGTTCCGTTTGCAACGGCGTCAATTACACGAATGGATATCTTTTAGCATTTCAGTTCTCTCTTGCTACAATTCAATCATCAAACATTTCCAAAAACGTATGCAATTGGTTCTCAGGTTAGTCTATGTATGAAAACATCGGATCTTGTGCCGTAAATTATTCGATACTTGAAAGCAATTATGCAAAAAGTGCGGTGATAACAAGTTGCACTTCAAGACGTGCTGTAGAATTTCATTTTGTCTATTGTATTATTTTTAATAATTCACAAGTGTCAACAGCAGATGGAATTATATCATCAATAAGTTATGTCTACGTTGAATACTGTACAATTAAAGGACCATATGGAAATGAAAAGTTTTCGGCATTCTGGTTCAAGTATAACAGATAGAAATTGTAAAATCGATAATTTCTCTTATGATGGTTTAATGCCTATTACTCAAGGAGTTGTAATCACGAATGGAGAATAAGTTCCTCTGACATTTCCTTTAGTTAGCTGTTCAGTGAATTATACTTTAGATTTAACAGAGAGTGGTCCTGAAAGTTATTTATTGCTCAATGACAAAATCAAAGTTCTTCATTTGCAAAGAATCTCTTCAATCTTCATCAACAGAAATTAAATAAAGAAAATCAATAAACCGCATGTGTAGATTACAATTTTGCTGTTTTTAATATCAAAATTTATCATTTAAATATTAATATTGAAAAATTAAGTTTATTTGTTTGAAATAATTTTAAAGATATAGTAATTTTAGAGAAATTCCAGCATATTTATAGCGTTAAACGACCTTAAATGAGTTAATAATCGAAATTGATAGAAAATTAACTGTTTAACAGCTCATCTATTATGAAATACAAACAAAGAGAAATAAATAATATATCTATTATATAGAAGTGAAGGATGATTCTGTAGATTTGTGAGATCTCTTTGGAGGATGGGAAAGAACAGATCTCAGTTGGTGTACTGTTAATTCTGAGGCTTCAAAAGAGACAAAAGGTCTGTAGATTTGACGTGGCCTCTTGCTCGGCCGATCTTTGTTCTTATTCTGTGTTGTTTTTAGACTTGGCTTCGTTTGCATTGGAATTGAGTAGTCAGCGGTTGGCATGAGAAGCGCTGGGTCATCAAACTTCTCGAACAAACCTGTCGGAGAAATATTATTTGCATAAATCGGTGCACTAAGTGGAGACTGGAGGCTCAGCGCCAGGTCAAAGTCGAACTCTAACGTCGGTTTGTGGATGGGCGATGTTTGCGGAATAGGATCAAAATCAGGATTTTCCATCCAACAGATTTCCCGGTGCCGCCAAAATTATCACTTCATTTTCCTAATTTGCCGTTTTGCACCCTAAAAATTTGAATTGAATAAATTATTTTGACTTACAATTTATATAGGGTCTAAAGTGACAAATTAAAAAAATATAGTTAGTTCTATAATGATTGTAGATATTATAACTGTAATGCGTGGAAGGTTTCTCCTTTATATATCAAATGTTTAATGAATATAAATGTTTATTTTACATTTTGTGATTATCTTCAGTCTCATCGAACTCTTAATACTAAGTGGAATGTTGAGTTTTCCTGAATTGTGTAGTCCTGGAGTATGTTTCAATCTTCAAGTTGCTTGTCAGCGAAGATTAAACGCTGTTTTTCGAGTCCTTGTCCTGAATCTTAGCTTTCACGTCTTCAATGGGGTCTGTTGCTTCGACATCGAGTGTGATGTGATTGCCAGTGAGTCTCTTTCCTTATTCAATTAAAACATTTTTTGTTTTTAACAGCTCATGAATTGAGTACATGCTGTATTGATGATTTTGTGACATTTTTTTCTATATTAAGGGATCACATTGTTAAAATTTATTTTGATCAAATATATTTTGAAAGTCAACCTCAGAGGAGTTGACAATTGATTAAAATAGTGAATGTGTTAGTGCTGAGCAACTTTCATGGCTTCTTAAAAAAATATTTTGATCTGTTTCAAATCTTTGCTATTTTTGAAAAATATTGATGAATTTGCTATTAATATATTATAAAATAGCTATATTTAAAGCATTTTTGATAAAAATTTGTTTACCATTTTTCTTTACATTTTACATGTCAAAAATATAATGAGCGAAGATCCTTTTTCATACGATTATTACGATGTTCCTTCTTTCTTCGATTCTGCATTTAGAGTTTACAAAGCCGTAAATTACACAGACATACCAATTATTTGCCATTTTATCCTTGTTATTTTGTTATATTATTCGTTACTCAAGTTTAGAAACAGCACGATCTTTTTAACGTTCTTATTCATAGTGGCAACAGCATGCGTAGGCTTTACAGAAACTATTAACGAAATATTATGCGAAAATTGGCAAGATTATTATTTTTCTAAAAATTATTTCGATCCACAATGCATGTTTACGTATCTTTTCTGGACAATTCCTCATTCTTTATTGTCGATATTCATTACTTTCGGTTTCTTCTTTGACTTATGCAAATCAATTGCTGTTCACAGATTCTTTACTACAATTCTCCCAGACGATCATAAAATTGCCAAAGCCAAATCGAAATAACTGTCTTTTTTGTTCTTTTTATATATTTATGTAAATTATATAATTTTATTAATCGATATTCTTTAACACAGATCATAGCACCAATGAAGAAGCTGTTAAATATCAAAAGAATTTGAAAAGAGTTAAATATACTAAAACAATTTACGATAAAACATATTGTGACGCATTAATTTGTTGGTGGCTGCCATTGGACTTTGAACGTTCCGCTGTATATTGACTCCCAACTCATCGATGAGAAGAATTCATCTCTTTTGATTTCATCGAATCCGAGTTCTCCAGAGCCAATTCTCTTTTCTGGAACTTTTTCTAACAGACGGCTAATAAACTGCCTTGCAGATTTTGATACGTGATTTGGAAAACGCAAAACTCCATTCATGATTGTTGCTTGAAGGCCCTCTGGTGTTCTATCCCAAAATGGTGGTAATCCGCATATCATTTCATAAAGAATAACGCCTGCCGAGTACCAATCTGTGTAATCTCCGAGATTTCCTTTACGGCATATTTCAGGAGCAGAATATTCCGTCAAAACCGGCTGTGTGTGCAATCCTGGATCAGTTACAATGACTAAACCTTCTTTATTAATTAAAACATTCGACATTTTGAGGTCTCTGTATATTATTTTGTTTCTGTGAAGGCCATCGAGACAAACCAAAACCTGTGCAATGTAGCAACGCGCTGCATCCTCAGATAACGTGCCTTCAGTTTCAAGTTTCTTTCCAATTGATCCGAAAGGATGATATTCGAAAAACAGCTTAACGTTGTTATCAGTTTGAAGGAGATATTTGATCGGATTGAAGTATAAAAGTTTTGTCTTAAGAAATGAAGTTCTAATTTGAACTTGTTCATTAAATCGCGCGTCATTCGAAACCTTTGCGTAAGTCTTCATCATGTACAAGTCGAGTGGATTATCTTTCCTTGAAATTGTTTGAATTGAATGAAAATCGTTTGATTCGATTGTGTTTATCACGTTGATATCTTCGACAGTGAGTTGTGTTATCTGGTCGCTCTCATCTATGACGTTACTTAAGACTTTCATCCAAGATGCTCTTGCAGCTTCATCAGGTGCTGAAATGAGGTAAATTCTCGTCGGCGTTATTATTTTGAATGTAAACGGTTTCTTGCTTTCAGGTGCTAAAGCAACAGATACTTTTTTATCCAGTAATATTTTTCCTTGTTCAGCAATTCCGGGCTCCTTTGAGTAAAATAGCGTTTTTCCAATGATGTAGAACCACCTGCGGTGCCATGTCTTGAAGAGTCCGCCTTGTTTCGTTAACCATCCTTCTTTAATAACAAAAAGCGCTTCAGACATTGGAATTGTCACGTTTTTGCATTTTATTTTCGATAATTGTGGGTTTTTTGTGATATTTGGATTTTGCATAGTCTATAATAGCTATTTTCATCATCAAAATTCGTTTATTTATCTGTGGTGGGAATTCATCGAATTTTCATGCTATTTCAGTGTTTTGCACTTATAGAGTACGTATTTTGGCCTTTTTGAATCTATATCTTAGAAAAGAATTGGATCTATACATATGTATACTTCAGGTTCGAGAATTGATGTTTGAAAATCAATATTGAGCATCACAGATTATAACAGAAAATATAAAATGAACTTTTATGCCATATGTTGTTGTGTAACATCATTACATACTTTAAAATATAAATAAGACACCTAAATCTTATGGAATTCCATATTAAGCAATTTGGATTTCTATTGCCATCGGTATTTAATACGCAACGGAATTGATATAGCTGGTATATAATCTTTTTTTGAGAATCATATCAAATTTTTGAATTTCAAGTGTGTTTAGATCGAGAATCGCACTATGTACAAATGATAAAGAAATTTTGACTTCGAAATAGAAATATTTTGCATCAAAAAACGCGATTTCGAGTTCTTGATTTGAGAAAACAAAAATACTTCAATGAGATATGGTGATATTACAAAGAGAAATGTGACAATAAAAAAATATGCAAAATGTCTGAATCACTTCATGATGTTACAATATCAAATGATGAACGCGATTTTCTTCGCTATGACATGCATATTGACCTTCTCACGACATCATCGACGATTTTTTTGATGTTTTTGAACATTATAATAATTTTAATTCCATTTTTTGTACTAAAATATATACCAAAACGCATAAAAATGCAACAAATTTACATCAAGCAGCCGATGTATACATCAGAACCTGCCCAATCTTTTACATTTTATATTAGCAATTTGAAATCTATGCACGAATCTTATTCACTTACGTATGACATATTTCCATTCAATGAAAATATTACAGAAATTAACTTTACTTCATATTTTTCAACAGATTATTCGAATCATAAAAATATAGAAACAATAAATCGAATAAAATGGCAAGCAAATACGCCACACATCAAAACTCTGAAATCAGGATATTTCAACGGCGCTAAATCAATTAAAGGCATTTTTTCATTTCCTAAACACGTTGAAATAAGTCAAATCAATTGCTGGCTTGAGTACATGACAGCATCATCCATGGCATTCCATATTTCACTACGTTTTTCGCTTTTACTCATACTTTATTTTATCTACAAATATTTGCGAAAAGAAATGCGAAAGAAAGGATATAAATCGAAAGAACAGTTATTAACGCGTCTATACATACAAATAATTTTGATCATTCTCTTTCCTATTGATGTAGCGCGTGATTATCTTCATCCAAAGTTGATTCGAATATTTAGATTTATTTTAGACGATTTCACGCAGTTCTTTAGTTCATTGATATTGAATCTTTTCCTTTGTGAACAAACGAACTACAATCCACAAATCAAGACAGCCATGACGTGGATTGCGACTGTCGTTAGTTTCATTTTCATTTTAGCATCAGTGATGGAATCTTCGTATAATTCATGGCAAGATTCGATTGAAGAACAGACAAATTATTCTTTCTATTTTTATATATTATTGACTTTCTCAACATTTTTGCTTATCTATTTATCGATAGTCAACATGGATCCTGATCACCAATACTATGTTTCGATTTATTCTTTTGCAGCAATAGTTAATCATTTGATAGGAATAGTGTCTGAATTCTTCAAAATGCTCGAGAAAACATATGTTGTCTATGATCTCAGTGAGCCATTCTATGTCATTAATTTCGTTTTCATTGCTGTTTTGCTGACGTTCCTTCACTCTCCAATCGATCCTGAGTTCTTTGTCAATGGAGGATTCCAAGAATTCCACAAGAACAAGAAGATCAAATCTTTGTATCAGAAACACGAAGAAGAGAACCCCAATTCCACATCATTGTTCTCCGATTCACCATAATATTATTTATGAGGTTATTGTTATTTATGAAAAAATTGGAATTTATAGATTTATCGAATAACTGCCTTCGTGGTGACAATTGCACTCTTTTTACACATAATAACTATGTAACAAGCAAACGATATGTCACTCGCTGCCGTTAGTATTATGAGTTAAATCATCTCGGTGGATCTATCTTTTATCTTGTAGGTTTTGAAAATGGCGGATTCATCATGTTTTATAACCAAAATAGTTTACCGGTATTATACTTTGATAATAACCTAATTAATACCGCACACCATAATTATTCTCGTGTCGGAATCGGAATTGATATCGATAATAGTGTATTTTATGTTCAGACTATAGGAGAGTATAGACAATACAGCTTCACGAATTCTGCGAAAAGTAGAGATTGGCACATATATTTATATGAAGCAACCGATATTGTTTATCATCCATGGGTCGATTCTGTTGAAGTTGTCACGAATCGCAAACTAATGAAGTCACCAGTTCCTCTTGGTTTCTTGACATTTGAAGAAAGTTTGGATATGATTTCATGCATCAATCAGATATGCTCCTCGACCAAGTTTAAATTTGTGATATTAATTTTTATTTGTTTGCAATAAAGCCTATGAAAAATATGGATTTATAGTGTATCAACATATCTTTAATTAGCTATATGACAGTGCATATATAATGTTCTGGAAAATGGATTAAACTAACTGATTGTCTGCTATGTTCTATTTTTATTTCTGATATCAAAACAATATCTTTAATTTTATTCATTGATGATCACCAAAGCTCCTTATATCCCACAACCAACATAAGATTGTTGTTTATTTTTGCATGATAAAAAAATACATCACCATGATATTATATTCATCAATCTCATTTTTGATTAAATCTGTCATGTAAATAAAACATGTGTCGTGTAAAATATAATTTGTCGTGTAAATATCAAATTTTAAATGTCTTTACCTCCATCGCTTTCATCATTTTGGTGCCAGATTATTCCAGCTGGTGCAGACGCGTTCTTGGAGGCACCTATCGACAAAGTTATCACACTCACAAACGCCGTTATTCCTGATGTTAATAACGAAACAGCGAAAGAAACAGTCAGATTATACGCAACAGTCAGCACACTCAATATCGATGATGAGGAAAAAGAGGACGACAAAGAAAAGTCGCCAGAAGAAGGCAAAGATTATATCATTGATGAAGTTTTGATTGCATCATTGACGCCATTCACAAAGGAAAACCAACAGCTTTCTATCGTTTTTACAGCAGCAAATATTGTAAAATTCCACAACAAAGGAAATCTCGATGTTCATCTCTCAGGTTTCATTATGGATTATGACGAAGACAACTACGACGAGTACGAGTATGAATATGTTGAAGAAGAAGACAAAAAAGAAGCCGAAAAACCAGCAGAACAAGAACCACAAAATCCAGATGAGCCAGTCACTGTTGATATGATCCAGAACAGAATAGCGAAGGCTGCTAAGAACATGGGACCAAGACAGATCAACTTTATAAATAAGAAGAAGAATAAACATAAAAAGCGCGCTCATAAAGAGGGTGATAATGCAGAAGAAATCCATGAAGAAAACAAAGAATGAACAATACCAATATAGACTATTAATGTAATAATTTTATATCAAATTAAAAGAAAACTAACGAAATATTTATAATAAACCACAATTTTCTATTAGCTGTAGTCTTTTTCATAATCAAAATTTGCTTCTTAATCGATTTAAAAAAAAAACAATTGACATTTTTTCTGATTTTCAGCATTTAAAGAAGAAATTAATTGAAAATAAGAATGCTATGAAGAAGAATATCTTAAATATAAATGTATTTATATAAAACTCTATTAAAACATAATTATATTAGATAAACTCTATCTTTGACAAGTCTCATTGCCATAGATCCACCACAGATCCTCTCAAGGGCCAAATCATCGAATTCATTGAAGTACATAGAAATAGGAATGTCTTTGGCGAGTTCAGTAACAAATTGAGGATATGTTGGAACTCCGTAGAAAATTATTCTTGATGCATCATAGAATTTCGGTCTGTTGTGGAAGTAATATCTCTCTGTCATGATCATTACTGAGTTTGGATCGGCTGTGAAGGCTTTTCTCATTCTGGAAGAGTCCTTCTTTGTGGCTTCATCAGCAAGTTCCAAAAAGATAACTCCACTATCATCGAGGAGCTTACGAACTCTGTAGAAGAGCATTGATGATGCGAACAATATAATTGTGCGTCCATTCTTGTCCTTTGTGGCTCTTAAGGCCTTAATCTGTGGCAAAACTCTCAACTGGAAGATCTTGAAATTCTGGTCTGCTGTTGACAAAATGTCTTGAGCTGGAATTCTCCTGAAAATCTGTTCCATGCTTGGCTTGAATATTGGATGAAGGAAGGACTGCTTGACAATTGATGAGCCTCTGATATTAGGGAATGACTGGAATGATGAGATCATATCTGGTGTCAAAACCGTCGCATATCCAATATTCTGTCTCATCTTTGGATGCTGTTTATCAGAGAAATATGTACGAAGTCTGGACCAGTCTGTTTCTTCAACAGTTGTTGGCTTCTGGTTGACTGTCTGGATGCACTCCTTGAGTCTCTGTGAGTTCTGGATTTCGAGAAAATCGATGGTGTCTAATACCATAATTTCGATTGATGACAAGAAAGAGTGTTCTTCGTGCTGCATGATGCCTACTGGTGATGCAATGACAATCTGGGACTTGCTCATCTGCTGGCATAATGAAATCTTGTCTCCAAAGAACCGAATCGCTGTTTTGAAGTCTTGTTCGTTGTTGCCGCCGAAATAAGCGAGCCAGTCCTTCGAATGTGATCTAAGGACACCCTGTGGAACTTCGGCACCATATTCCGTTCTGAACTGGTCTTCTTTCTCAATCAAAATATCTTCTGGAACGAATTCAAGCAAATCACTAACAAATTTGTATGCTTGGAACCTCGAACCAGCGATAATCAAAACAGTTGTCGGAGTAAAACCGCTGTCACGTTTCGCTGTTCCTGTTGGTCTGTTCTTTTTAATATCAAAATCATTAAAAACGTGATTGAGAACGTGAAGTGCTGTAATTTTGCGTATTTTATCGATTGCTTCATCCGGTTTCGTTGTGTATAAGAAGTCTTGGTAATCAAAAATCGGTTTTGCGAGAATT
This sequence comes from Trichomonas tenax, assembly GCA_023091735.1. Taxonomy (NCBI): domain Eukaryota; phylum Parabasalia; order Trichomonadida; family Trichomonadidae; genus Trichomonas; species Trichomonas tenax. The sequence goes on along the minus strand of JALKBU010000103.1, from coordinate 11,949 downwards.
TCATCTTTTAATTGTTTGACTTGTTTCATTTCAGCGAGCATTGGGTGAAGTTTGATTGGTCCATTTGGCATTGATGACAGTGTTGTGCGCAAAACGCCATATGGAGAATGATACATTTGTGCTTCTGGTCTTTGCTTCGAAAAATCATGGTTCATTTCGTTGAACCACTCGTTGAAACCAATTGGATCTCCTTCAAATGGTATTTGAGGAAGTCCTTGATAGATATCAACATCTGGTTGCTGAATTTCGACCTTTTTTTCAGATTCTTCGACGGGTTTCTTTTCTGCCTCGGAATTTGTGTTCAAAAGGTTTCTGTCGACTTTAGAGAGAAGCTTCAAAAAGTCCGCAGCACTGCGTTTCATTTTTTTGGAGAGACAAAAACACTTAATTTTGATATATTTGTTATCTCCATTCTTTGTAGATCATATTAATCTTCATTTCGAAGCAAATTCTAAATTTTGATATATGATGATTTACATGTCATAAGTATATTTTACATGTCAAAATAGTGTGGCACTTTTTGGTTTGCGTGTCAAAAAATATTAAATTTTAATTTACATGTCAGAAAATTGTACTAACTAATCATTCTTTAGAGAATGTTTATACTGCTTAACGAGTATTGTTTTTAAAGGAGCTATGGGACAAAATTATAATTTAGCTTGTTAAGAAATGTTCATAAAGAATATTTAATTTTGTCAAAAAAAAAACGCAAAAATTAGAGAGACAAATCATATTAATAAAATGTATTTAATTATAACAAAACAAAACTAAGATGTTGGTGAAATTTAGGCCTGAATATCTATCGCAGATCGGTTCTCGTTGACAGCGATCGTTCTGAGTTTATCGAATGAAAATTGGACATCTTGATCACGTGCAGACTCTACTTTCTGTATATTGCGATTCTTCTTTGAGATAATTTGGTTGATATGTGGGAAATCAATTGGAATCTCTTTGACGAAACATTCGAACAATTCTTTAACTTTCTGTAGCTTTCTCTTGAGATTATTGCATTGTTCTTCAGTAAATGCTTGTGTGAACTGTATTAAGCAGTTTGAAATTACTTCATCAGTGAGTGTACATGTTCTATCAACTAAGAGCTTAATCACATATTTCGATGAAACATAAGTCTTAGCAATAGTGAAGAATTGCTGTGTTGCATTTGAAATCTCTGTTACTGTCTTTTGATCCATGCTGTCAAGTGGATTTGATGTCAATCCTGTAACTAAAGGACCATATAAGAAGCATGATAGCTGAGAGATAAGTGAAGAGATGTGTCCTTCCAGGCTCAGCATAACTGGAAGATGTGCAGTTGTATAATACTCGGCTTCTGATGTCAGCAGTATTCCAAAATTAATCAAAGTTGATAAAAGAGTAAACAATGGAACCATCTCTAAACGTCTCTTCTCTGTTAAATGAATTGCTGAAAAGAGAGGCATCAATGAATAGATTAATTGATCAGAAGTGATTTTCGGCGCTGCAAGTAAATTGAAGTCCAAAATTGGAGCCATCAACTGCTTCGAAAGATCTTCAGTTAAGAACTCAGCGCAAACAATGTTTTGGAAAACAATTAGACTGAATTTTGCAGTAAATTGGGCAACAAGAGCAGAAACAAGCTTCTTTTTAGAATGCTTCATTATCTTTTTGAGTTCTTCTGGTGAATGATCTTCCTCAACTTTGATTTCCACATTCGAGTGATTTTTCTCTTCTGGATTTTCTTCTTCTTGATCTGGACGAACTTTGTTCTGTGCGAGCTTCATAAGATTGGCTGCTCTATGTGGATTCTTGCCGTGTGACAGCGGCTGTATCGATTGTGACTTAGAACTCTCTATTTTTGCTTCTGGAGCTGTTTGCTTGAATTTCATCAATGATGAAATTCCGTGTTCAGTTTTCTGAATGAATTCTTCGTGGACTTCATCGTATATACTCTCTGTCATTGTCTGTGTTAAGGCGAGATTTGTTAAAATATCATCTTTCGTGTAGCTAAGAGGAACAGTGGAGAAAAAGTCGATAGGTTTGCCGTGTGGAAAGAATGTTACTGGCATTACAATCGCTCTATAAAAGATTTTTCCTTTTTGATGTTTCGCGAAACGAATCTTTTTGACTGCGAGCTTTGATTTATGCTTATCTATATCTGCTAAGTCCAAATCTATGCCTCCAAGTACTGTTTCTTCTTCCCCAACAGCTCCAATTTGTATATGAATAAGTTTTTGTTTGTTATCTTGTTTAGGATTGTTGAAACATGCCTCGCACTCGAAAATAGCGGTATTTTCGTTATTTGTTGTAACTGTTTTCGATCGAATTGTTTCTGATGAATGTTTAATTCCAAGTGTAACCTTCTGTATTTCGATTGTTAGATACGTCAATGTGTGCTGAGAGTAGATCATTCGCGGATATTCTATCTTATGCACATAAAAAATAAAATATGACGGAATGTCCATTCACCAAAAAAATGTTTGATTTTCTTATTTCTCGTTTGTTATCAATAGATGTTTCTCTATCACCTGTGTTGTTTATGCTGTCCATCGTTCGAATTAAATTTTATCAAAATTTTGATTAATGCAAGACACAAGCTCATATGATACTGTTATACAAGAAGGTCTTTGTGTGATAAGATGAGCTTTTGTTTTGTACTCAAGATGTGTTTTTCCATATTTGGCATGTAAAATTTGCTTACATGTCAAAACGTCAAATTATGACATGTAAATGAATTATTTGTCATGATCTGTCATGTAAATTAGATGAATTGACATGTAAAAAGCTTATTTGTGATGATCTGTCATGTAAAAAATATTTGATAATATATGCCATGTAAATTTCATGCTTTAAAAAAAAAAATGAATGAAAACTTGCCCCAACAAGAAAATTCTCGCGTAGGATTCTATGTACATTGCATGGTGACACTATTTTCTCAATAAAAAATAATAATGGCGAGGGGCGGTTTTTATCGTCTTGGTCTAGCCTTTTGCGGAATGCAGATCTTCGTTAAAACTCTCACAGGCAAGCACATCACACTCGAGGTCGAGCCAACAGACCGCATCGAGGACGTCAAGGCTAAGATCCAGGACAAGGAGGGCATCCCACCTGACCAGCAGCGTCTCATCTTCGCCGGCAAACAGCTCGAAGACGGCAACACACTCCAGGACTACTCCATACAGAAGGACTCCACACTCCACCTTGTTCTTCGCCTTCGTGGTGGTGGCAAGGAAGCTTATGAGCCATCCCTTCGTCTTCTTGCTGAAAAGACAAACGTTAAGCGTTCTGTCTGCCGTAAGTGCTACGCCCGCCTTTCCGAGCGCGCTCAGCAGTGCCGCCACAAGCAGTGCGGCCACTGCAAGTCAATCCGCCCAAAGAAGGCTGGTAAGGAGTAAATTGCTTCTTTTATAATAAACCTACAGATATATCTTATGCTTGGAAATCAAATTAAATTTACTTCAGTTTTTTGAGAAAAATTACTTCGATGTCTTTTTGATTTCTACTGCAGCAAGCAGCTATGTTTGAATGTTTTATAATGACAATGTTATTGTCTGCTTAGGGCCAATTATGAGTCAAACTCAATAAAATTTTGACAAAAATTTGTCATGTAAAGTTATATTCTTGTCTTTGTATTTTTATTATATGAGGCTAAAAACAAAACTATAACAAACTGAGCCAAATTAGAATCAATTGAGCATAAGTTCATTGAGTAAATTAAAAAATATAAAAAAAAATATAAAATTAAAGGAATAATATAAAAATATTAAGAAGATAAGTTTTGATTTGGATTTGACAGATTTCATTTGTATAATTTTGGTTTGACTATTAGTATATATAAAGTTTTAACGGTTGGACTTGGCAATGCGCTCGAGTTCGTCCTTCTTACGGCAAGCATAGGACTCCTGTTTGTTCTGGGAGGCAGCGATGAGCTCATCAGCAAGGCACTCGGCGATGTTGCGGGATGAGCGGAAAGCAGCCTTACGGACACCCTCTGTGATCAAGGAGAGAGCCTGATCGACACGGCGGAGTGGTGAAACATCGCAAGCCTGACGACGGACTGTGCCACCAACACCAATACGTGTAGAATCTTCGCGGGCGCCGCAGTACTGGACAGCCTTGACGAATGTAAGGATTGGGTTCTCGCCTGTTGAGATGTTGATGATATCGAAAGCGTGTTCAACAATACGGATTGTGAGGAGCTTCTTGCCTGTGTTACGGCCGCGGGACATCATGTGGTTAGCAAGGCGCTCAACGAGTGGGCAGGAAACCTTCTGGAAGCGCTTGTGGACATAGCGGCCAGCCGTGTGTGGAACCATGACGTGCTGCTTCTCGTGGACGGAGATGTAGTCAACGAGGGCTGGATCAAGAGCACTGAAATCGACGTCGTCGTAGGAATACTTTCCAAAGAGCTTTACGTCTTGCATTCGAAAAGGCCAGACCAGGCGGCTTGGACGGTTCTTAATTTCTGTCGTGTAACCTTTGAAATTGTCTTTAAATTTGTCGTGTAAATATCGAAATGACATGTAATGTTCCAATCTTCTCAACAGTAAATGTCATGTAAATTCGGGGGTTGGAATTTTCAAAATCTTTTCAATTTTCGAATTTTAGTTTATGCCCAGTTACTCCTGCCTAAGCTCTTTGCATTAACATGAAAATCGTGAAAATTGTGGTGATATCTTGACAAATATCAATTGTTACGGCCTCATAGCATTTGCATACAAATAGACCATAAATTTTTAATTCCTAACTCAACATCAAATTCCTTAATTCTTTATTAATATTTTATCAAATTTAAAAAATATTCAAATTATGTATTAACAATATAATATTTCAATATTCTTGGTTCTTGTCTAATAATACATAAGATGTATGGACCATTTTATTCTTGATATATCAATTCCTTCACGTTGGATGATATTCAGCATGAGTGGTAAATATCAAAGATAGGTTTTAGATTAGTTTATGAGAATTTTGATCAAAAAACATGAAGAAATGAAGGAACTATATTTAATTTTTTTACAATACAAAGATAGAATATATAATTAAAGTGGAATTGAATTAATATAAAGTCTGAATTCAAAAGATCAAATCAAGTGTGAAATTCGAAATGTCATCATTTTCGAAGGCATAAGTATCGTTCATTTGCTGGGCGTTGTCTTCGAATGTCATCTCTTCCTGTTTTGGAGGTTCAAAGACTTCAGGCGGTGGTGCCGAAACGAACTGGTTATTTAAATTTAATGACATTCCATGATTCGGGATGACATCAAACTGGTTCGGTGGTGGAGTATAGAATGTCTGATTGGACCTCTGGATGATTTCTAAAAATGAATTCGACTGATTTCCTTGATTCATCAATTGACGGATTGTCCATTGCCTGAGCTGAGCGTAATTGTTCTTGAACTCAGGGAAAAGACGGATTAATTCTGGAGAAGCGTTGGCACCAGTTGGAATTGTTCCATAACCTAATTGCTGGAACGAGTTATTGATAGATGATTTGCATTTTGACAGCATTATCATCAATTGCTGTGTATTAGCAGCAATAGATTCTGTAAACCAATAAATTCCGCAAACAAGTGCCCTGTTTTTATCCTCACTATCGCCCCTCATCACGTAAGTCTTTAGTGACTCTATGATTTCGGCGAAAGTCTCTGTGCTTTTGTTGCGGCGATTTCTAAGGTTTGGTGTCGACAATGTATTGCGGAGAAGCAAATACGTTTGCTTGTCTGCATCGTTTAGTCGGTCCCAGTACTGAGGCAGCTTGTCTTCCATTTAGGATTAATAGTAATCAGCAAAATTTTCATTTTTCAATAGATGAGAACACGCGGCCAAATAAAGTTCTCAATTCAAAATTTTTAAAATTTGTCAAAAAGTTGGTGTCAGTCCCGAAAAATGCTGCAGTTAACCCCTTGATTTTTCATTTCATTTCTTCTTATATTTGGATGCTCTTCTATGCGGCACATCGATTTCCTTTTATATTGGCACTTTTTGCTTTGATATTTGTCAGTTTTTCTCGGTCAAATAAGCAAAAAAGGTTATTTATGATAAAATTTCCATGACTCTATTTTGCATAACTTCAGTTGTCATTAAATTTTTGTTTTCTCATGATGTGCTGAGCTTATATTTAAGAAATAATGGAATTTTGTAAATCAATATTGAATCAAAAAAAGTCTATTGTAACTGAGAATATTCCAATAAAGAAATTCATTCCTAACGATTGATAAATCTACGCCCATGATAGACGCTCAAAATATTAAAAGTATTCAATTAGATATATTGACCTTTTTTATACTAGGATATAATTATCATATAGATTGATTGCTATCAGACAACCTATGTAAATGGCATATGCATTGATTCAATTATTATCAATTTATCAGCTACTGTTGAAAGAATGATATTTGACATGTAATGGCGTTTCTGGCATGTAAAGTGATACAAAGAATCGGAAGCCCAGAGTCTGTGTTCGGATGTATTTTCAGGAGCTGTAAACAAACAAAGGATCATTGCGTGGAAAATTGCTTTAACAACATGTGACACCAAAAATAACCTTTTTATTTCCATTTCGATGTCAACGCCTCCCGACCCAAATCGGGACCTCCGTATTGTCGATCATAGGGAGTTCAAACAGGGGCCGCGTCACGACGATTACAACTACCAGAGCAGGTACTCAAATCACGAATATCCATCGCACAGAAGGGACCGCAACTATAACCATGGCCGGAATGATAGAGGGAGAGGCAGGAGGTATGGGCGAAGTGATAGTTACGACAACGACAGTCACAGAGATTATGGATATAATGAAAGACGCTCAGATCCCTATGATTCCCGCGATTCCAGGGGTCACATGGATCCTAGGCCTTTAATAATAATAAACAACCAGCCTACGAGCGCTACAAATGATAACCTAAATCGACCATCAACGCCAACAAACACAGTTCAGATCATCGACAACAGAACGATCAAAAAGGAGCCGATTATCATCGAAAGAAGAAGTCATTACTATCACGATGACAGAGATGAGCCTTATTATTCGAGAGATGACTACGACACGAGTTCTGATCACACTCCGAATCCGCCTTATTCATCGCGTACTATGAGGCAGGCGCCTGATGACCTCATTAAGCCGGTTTATGAGAATTTACGTGAAAAACAAATTTTAAATACAAAGTTTTCACGCGCACCACAGTTTTCTCCGTATATAATTGTTACAACGAAAGGATTTTTGCTTGCTTTGTTTATCGAACACTACATTTCAGAAAGTGGAGAACTAATGAGAGTTAAAAGACTCAGTTACACAGCAATGTTCGCGCAATTTGCCACACCAACTATCGCGATGCATGCTTGGTCACGAATGAACAGACACAAAAAGTTTGATAATCGAATTCGCCACTACGAATGTCAAATTGTTCCTGAAGATTATATTAACAACTTAATTCTCACGAGAATCAAAGATGAAGAAACTTCCTTCGATCCACCAAAAATTCTTGTTCTTCATAATTTTAATAAACCTGATCAAGAAGCCCCAAACTTCTTCCAACCATTCGAAGAGGAAGGCTTAAAGCAGTGGGTCAAAGAAGGATCAAAGTACATCACTTATCACTCAACACTCGCTTCAGTCAAAGACTTTTATTCTGCTTTTAACGAAGGCAATGCAAACATTCCAAATTCATACGTTACAGAACAATTCAACACGACAAAGCTCAAACAAGAAGTTTTCGAGATCATCCGCAGAAAGCTCATCGTTGAATGCATGCAAGATTGCACGCAGATGCTCATCAGCGATGTCTACGTTCACACACTAAATCGCGTTAAATTCTTCAATGAAATGATCGCTCCAAATCTCAGCAACATCGTGAAAAGACCGACGAAAACAGGAAAACTCATCAACTTCGTTATGTCACGCACACCAATCAACTTCAGGCTCAGTCCAGCAACAACAATCGTCGATATCCTCAGCAAAGTCAAGAAAGTCACGAAAGAAAGAAAAGCAATAACAATGAAGAAGAATCCAGTCAAATTCCAAGAAAAGATTCGCGAAAAAATGACAGAAAAACTCAAGACAATCGAGACAATCAAGCAACCTGAAATTTCTGGTCCTTGCAGTCGCCTTTCGGCAATCAGAACAATCAAAGAATCTCGCAAACGCGAATATCTTCGTGCATATGCACGCGCACGTCTTCAGCCTCTTGTTGTTGCTCGTGACAGCGGCTTGAAGATTCGCCAAACTCAATTCCCTGCGCCAAAGCTTATGATGCAGCGCCGCGGTGCAGCAAATGATCAGATGAGGAGAGGAATCAACGGCAAGAGAGTTTATTTCGAGAAATCAACAATTCAAGGATATGGATTGTTCGCTCTTGAGCCGATTTCTCCAGACAGCTTGATATGCGAGTACAACGGAGAACTGATCAGGTCGAGGATTGCTGACTTGAGAGAGAAGCAGTATGAAGCGAAAGGCTTTCCGCATATGTTCTTGTTCAGAATCGATAATGACACAGTCGTCGATGCAACAATGAGAGGTGGAAAATCGAGATTTTTGAACCACTCATGTCATCCAAACTGCCGTTCGAAGATCATCAACGTCGGAAAGACACAGACTATCTCCTTCTATGCGATTAGGAACATTAAGCCGCATGACGAAATCACATTCAACTACCAAATGGAGTTCGAAGACAGGTCGAATAGAGAGCGCTGCTATTGTGGCGCAAAGCAATGCCTTGGTTACCTCAACTACTGCGCAGATCCTGAGATAAGAAGGCAAAGAGAACATCAAGCATACTTAGAATGGCTTGAAGCTCAAGAGGACCAGGCAAACCCTGATTTGTAAAGTATATTATTTATATTATGATTTTAACTTAATATGTTTTTATTTCTTCTTTAACCTAATATTGCAACATCATTTTCATTATTGCAAATTCAAAACGCTATAGAATCTATCTGAAATGTCATAAATGATGCATTTATTGAATAGGCAAAAAACGTTGGGAAAGAATTTCAATATCTTAATATAAGTTGAATCACAATTCTTAGGTTCACTAGAAGTATCGATAATACCATGAACTCATTCCCTGTTTCCATCAATTAATGTTGAATATGTTCAGATATTTATTCACCATTATTTTTCATTATAGACTTCAAATACATTCTTGCATTTGATTTCAAGACACAACTCGAGAGTTATATTCAATAAAGAAAGAAATTTTTATTGTTTATTTTCAACAACAAATATAATAACACATGAATAAATGTTCAGGCTCTAGTTTTGAGATTCAATGATGAAATCTTATCATTCCAGTTTTGCGCATCTCTTCTATCGAGCTCTTCTTGAAGCTTAATACGCTGCTGTTTAACTTCATCAAGCTCTTCATTCTTTTGTGCTGCGAGATCTTCCGCTTTTCTCAATTTTGCAGCAATTCTCTCAACCTCGGCTTTAGTTTGCGCGTATTGAATGTCCAATGACTTGCTTTGCTTCTCCAGTTCGTGTATCTCGAATTCGAGCATGTCGATTGTATCTCCCGCATCGTTCATTTGCTCTTCGTATTTGTGACTTCCACGCGTCAATCCGTATCTTAGTTTGTCGACTTTTCTTTGGACTTTATCGATTTCAGCATCTAATTGCTGATTCTGTAAAACTGTGCTTTCGTCTGTTTGTTCTTTCTGATACACGATGTATTTTCGTTGCTCTTGCAGCGATTGCTCGAGTTGCTTTTTTGTGACGAGCATTTCATTGATTTCGTCATGTAAAGTTTGTTTGTCGCGTGCAGCTTTAATGTGAATAGCTAGAATGTTTCTATGTGTAGTTTCTTTGACATCGCTGAGATCTTGTTCCATCCAACCAACTTCGTCTCTCAGATTTCCACATTCGAGCGTAATTCCTCTTAATTGTTTAAGTAATTGAACATCTTTGTTTAACAACGATGTTGCTAACTCTGCACGTGATACAGCAAGTTCGAAGCGCTTTGAGTCGACTTCTGAGCTTCTAACCGCAAATACAGTATCGATATGTTCTTGTAGCCATTCTACAACATCTTCCTCTTCTTCTTCCTCAACTTTAGTCTGTGTCTTTTCATCTGGCGAGTCTTGTTGCTGATATTCGTAAGAATCGCCTGAATAACTCATGAAAAGATTTTTCGAAAAATATACGTTTAAATAATTTTTAAAATTTTTTGAAAAGGTCTTGAGGAACTCAATATAGCAACATAAAGATGTTTTCTTGAAGGATTTAGAAATAAAATTGGAAAAAATATTTATTTAACAGGAGAAATGATTCACGTAGACATTACATTATAAGAGGAAGTGAACAAAACAATAGACAGAGCCGACAATTGATAAAATTACGGCTGGTCTTCCATATGTTCGCCAAAAGTGAAGTCTGTTGAGGTCGTGAGCTTTCTTTGCAAAAATTCCAGAGTTGCGAGAAAGATTCTCGGACATTTGGCCGACTTCGTTGATTTTCTCATCACGAGCGATTGCTGTCTGAAGGTTGTAAGCCATTGAAGACTCTACCTCATAGAGATCCTTCTTAAGCTGGTGAACTTTGCCGTTTGCAACTTGTTTCTGGTATTTTGTACGAATATTATCAAGAACAGCTGAAAAGTCCATGAAAGCGTATTTGGCTTCAACAGCATCTATGGCTTCTTTGTATTCCATCAAGAAATTTCTCATGGCTTCTTCATTCATATCATAAGCCATATTTGTTTCGAATTCTCTGCTTGTCGCACATACAACGTATATCTGATCGCCTGTACATATGTGGATTGATCCATTCGATGTCGGACAGCTTAATATTTTTGCAGATTTTGGAGAAATTTGCTTAATTATTCTCTCTTCCTCGTTAACGAGGTTCTGGAGTGATGTTTCTTCGTCTGTGGTCGAAGCGAATATTAATCCGTCTTTCAACCTGCGAACATGAATAAAATGAACAGTCATAAGAAATAAATGAAGTTTACAATAATCGTAATTAATAAGGTTAATATTTTTCATAGATGTTGATTTTTCTTTCATATTTATATTTATCAAATAAAATATATTAATATCTATTATTTAAAAGCTAAAAATGTCATGAATTTGTGTCAAAAAAAATCGTTTTTTAATATTTTCATATTAAATTTGTATAATATTGCAATATGAAAAAACGTTAATTTTTTTTATCTAAATCTCTGTTTTTAAAACTTAGTCTTTTCCAAAACGAGACTACATTTTATGGCGTAGGGGAACAGATCAGCTTTAATTGGTAATTTCTTTATTTAACTTTAAGTTACATTTTAATCACATCTTTCTATAGCAGTTCTTAATAAACTGAAACTACAAAACAATTCTTTGGTATCAGTTTGTCTCATTATCGCATCTATTTTATTCCAACATAACATCTATTTTGATAGAATTAATGAATACTAAAAATTTGACATGTAAATAGATTAAGGTTATTTGTTAGAGGACGATTATTTTGTAAACCTGTGGCTTGGTCAGCCTTTTTTTTGATGCATCACGAGAAGGTCATCCCACAGAAGAAGCTTGACTACTGCACAAAGCTCCACGGTCTCTTCCGCAAGTACAAGAAGATCGCCATCGTTACATCCATGAACGTTACAGCCACACAGCTCCTCAACATCCGTGCTGGCCTCGCTGGCTTCGCTGAGGTCCTCTTCGGCAAGAACTCCCTCATGCGCCGTGCCGTCGACCAGATGAAGGACGAACTCCCAGGTATTGTTGAACTCGAGAAGCACCTTTACAATGGTGCTGGCCTCATCTTCACAAACGGCTCCTTCAAGGCTATCAAGGATGTCATCGATGCTAACTGCCTCGGTTCCGCTGCTAAGGTCGGTGCTATCGCACCATGCGACGTCATCCTCCAGCCACAGCGCACATCCATGTCTCCAAACGACATCAAGATCCTCCACGCCCTCAACATCCAGTGTAAGATTTTCAAGGGCACAATCGAAATCACAGGTGAGAAGCAGCTCATCTGGGCTGGCCAGA
>JALKBU010001044.1:0-17800 GCA_023091735.1 Trichomonas tenax | reverse complement strand
ACATTTGCTCAAACAAGCCTTCAAAAACACAAATTTATGAAAATTGAAGCCCCACAAACTCAAAAACACAGGCTAAACATGTGCACGGCGGCCAACTTTAGTTGGCCAGAGTGCACTGTGTGTGTGTATTGACCTAAATTCTTTCCAATTAATTCTCTTCCATATCTCTTCTTAAACTCTTCTGCGAGTCTTGGAATTTCTTTATCGAATACATGTATCGAATCGGTATCTTGATAGAATACCTTAATACCTAAATCCTCAGCAGTACAAATTACTTCGTTCATGATTCATTTTGACATTGATAATATATTAACACCGAAATGACAGAAGTTGAAATGTCTGTCAAATGCTTTTCTGAGTCTTAAATATAATTTTATCGGATCCCTCTAATTCTTCAAATTTAATTATTTCATTATAGTTTTTATTTATGTATCTCATCGCATCATTAACGAGGTTTATTTTTGTTTCAATTGGTGCGAGTATAGTTTTACCATAAATGCTATTTAAAATTAATTTAACTACTTCCTGCAATGGGTTTCCTTCCTTCTTATATCTAAGTCTTAACTAGAAAAGTCTTTTTATTTCTTCTCTGATTCTGTAATCTCTTTTATCACTGTAATAATAACCTTTAATGACATTACATTTTATACCCTGATACTTGATAAGATCAACGAGTGAAATTTGGTCAACCATCATTCGACAGCAAGTGTTAGAACTCCTAGGTACATTGAGCTCGGGGTTTAGTTCAGGGTTAATAACGATTAATGGTAATTCTCTGGGTATACCTATTTCTGTTATTTCAATTTCTGCAAAGAATCCAGAAATGAATTTTTCGTTTGTTGGTTCAACCTGTTCTTCATCGAATAAATGATTTATTAAATATTCAGCACTTAGCATTTCTTTTTTCATTACTTTCGGCATTCCTTCTAACGTGTAAAGTCTAGCAATAGCTGAAGGATAGAGTGAAACAGCATCGAAATCAGAAATTAAATAAATAGTGTTATTAATCTGCTTAACATTAAGACATAACATACACCTTCCGCCATGAATGCATTGGCTGATAAATTCACGTGGTTTATTAGCGAGATTGTAAAGGTTACCATTCGGATAATAAACCCTGTTTTCGAATAATTTATTACTAACTGAACATATGGACACAAAATCATAAACGTTAAGACCGAATTCCTTCATTAAATCATTCCTAAATTTAGTAAATACCTCCATTAATATACCTGCATCCTGTGAACAGTAATACATCGAATACCTTTCTAAATCGAATGTATCATCACTTAATCTGCATCCTTTAATATCATTAATATTATTTATAAATGTTTCCTTGTCGTTGCTCTCTGAGCCGGGGGTCAAAGACCCTCGACATAATTTAATGCATCACTAATGACTCCAATTTTGTTTGAATTCTTTAATATTTCACTTGCGTAATATTGATACGGAAATACTTCTTTTGGTCCTGTCTTAAGTTTAAAGCACTTCGGAAATTCTCTCAATGGCTTCGATATAACAGTGTATGAATCTTTAAAGAATAACTGTTTATTATCGAATTCACCCTGAATTAACATAGTACGTGATCCCTTAATGATAGGGGTACCTGTGATCTTATCGAGATACTTTAATATAAAATTAATGTCATACGATAAATTATGAAAATATACTAGACTCTTATCTTCAAGTCTATCAAGAAACTCAATTGCGCAATCATCACCCCAAATACTTTGTACATTTGTACCCTCATCATTATCGAAACAAATGTTAAATGCTTTATGAACACCATTAGTAGAGCATTCAAAGTCAGCAAAATAAAAGTGTTCAGGTTTTATATCAACCTTATTTTTCTTCTTTCCTTCTTTCGGGATATATTCCTCTTTAATTCTGCAACAGAATTTAGGATTATATGATAGAGCTTTCATCTCAGCTAAATCCTGCTTGTATAATGTAGTTAGTAATAAACATTTCGCACTGTGTCGACTGCCACAATGCAAAATGTTAAATTGAGAGGTTTACGTGACAAATTTATGTTAAAATCTTTGACATCATTTATGACATCATAACATGTAAAGCTAACATTTACCTATTAATGTTATCATTTCTGACATCACTTATGTCAAATTTCTGACATCACTTATGTCAAATTTATGACAATACTTAAATTTCCATTAACACTATCACTTGTGAAATCATTTGTTCGTTGGTAGGTATATTGATAAAAATATTTTCGGGAAAGAGGTGAAAAATAATTTTAGCATAAACTTATTTAATAAACCCTATACCACGCGTAAACAGTCATGAACGGCGGCATGTAATCAGTACCTGAACCAGTGTCAACAGTGTTTTCGTAAACTGAATGAGTGTGACTTCCTGCATGATCAATGATTAAACCCGTGTTGTATTCTCTGGGATCTGATGAAATATCATATCGTGAAATTGTTTCTTTTCCTCCGTTACCACATCCGTAATAACCTCTATTACTTATTGAATGAGTATGATCTCCTGCCGTTGATGTTGTACCTGAAAAGAAGTGATTATGTGCCGATAAGTTATTTTCTGAAATCTTTTTACTTCCTCCTGTTTCTCTTGATGAATTAGTGCAATATAAGAAGCGATCAACTATTGGCTCCCATTCACTAAAACTGAATAATTGCCCGGGGTTTTTGATTAAATATTGATATGTAAATCGAACCAATGGGGTAAATCAAATTAAATAATTCATGAATTTTGATACGAAATGTTTCATAAATGTTTATTTGTTTCACCCTGAGTTCATTAAAACTATCATGTGTATGAATTTTATCTGCTTTAGTATCAATTTTATTTAATGCTTCTGTCAAATCAAACGTCGATGCTTTATCATTTAATTTATTCTTTACGTCAATAATTCCTTGTTCCGTTTGTTCAATTCTTGACGATAATTCATGAGTGTTATAAGTCAAATCATCATTAACTTTTTGAATTTCTGTTTTGTCAGCTTTAATTTGTAATGAGTCATTAATTGTTTGCACATCATTTTTAACTTTTTGAATTTCTGTTTTATCTGCTTTAGTATCAATTTTATTTAATGCTTCTGTCAAATCTAACGTCGATGCTTTATCATTTAATTTATTTTTTACGTCAATGATTCCTTGTTCCGTTTGTTCAATTCTTGATGATAATTCATGAGTGTTATAATCTAATTGTTCCTTGTCGGCTTTATCATTCAGTGCATTCATGACATCCGCTAAATTTGAAGTTAAAGTGTCAGTTATTACTTTATCCACTTTATTGTTTAATGACTGTTGAGCATTAATTATCTCATTATTGTTTTTAATTATTACCGCCTTTGTCTGCAATCCGTCAGTGAATTCAGGAATAACATATGTGGGAGGTTCTGTTGCTATAATCGTTTCCGTTCCATCTTCATTTTTAATTGTCTTACCTTCCTTTCCTTCTTTCATAAATCCCTTAATTTCATGAACCGTTAAGTGTTCGATGTTTTGATGTTCATGGTTGACATCTGACTTATTATTTAATTCTGTCATTAAATCTTTATCATTAATATCTATTTCCTGAGTATATATTTTACCCACTTTTATATTTGTCTGTTCCTGTGTTTCTTCTAAAAATTCATTGTCATGATCATCAGGGTATTTCGTGAAAGATGTAATATTATCGTTGATTAAACATATCTGTCGTAATAATTCAGCAACTGTGAATGTAATAGTTAAATCATTATTTCTTTCTGTACCTTCAAACGTTATGTTATTATCTTTTATAACTTGATTAATATAATTCAGTAACACACCGTAACGAGGATATAATTTATTAAATTTTTCAGCAATTGTTAGTTCATGTACTTCGGCACTAGGTGCCTCAGGGCTTTCAGCCCGTTCTTCTTCAGGGATTTCATTTTCATTACCATCTCTTAATCTTACACTACGAGGTACGACATTAGCCCCAACATGTGATAAATTCTGTAAAAACTACTGAACTCGTTGAAATAGACTTAAATGACTGCCCATTACCTGACCAGTTAGTGATTCAACACTTGATATTGCGTTCTGTGTTGTTCTGTTAGTTTCATTTACGAAAGTCGTGAATTGATTCAGTCCATTATTGGTTAAACCTATACTATCCTCTAATCAGTTAACGATTCCAGTCATAGTATGTGTGAAATCATCAATTCTCTGAATCCATGTTGATAAGCTACTGAAAACATCATTACCAGTCGATATTGTATTTAACACAGCCCTTAACGTATCCAATCCTTCTGCTTTAGCCATAAATGCTGATAGTTTTGTTACTTGTAATTGTAATGCAGTAAATGAAGCTGCAGTGAGACCAGTATTTATTAAATCCCAGATCCATCCTCCTGCGGAAGCTCCGTCTTCACCATCCTTACCATCTAATCCATCACGTCCGAGAGTGCCCTGTGGACCTGTATCACCCTTATCCCCTTTATCGCCTTTATCGCCTTTCAGTTCTTCTTTATGTTCTTCATAATATTCTAGACTCATTAAATTTACATGTACAGGTGTCCCAGCGATTCCTTCAATTATTTTATCATTAATTTTTAAATGTTTGATAAATTCGATAGTGCCTTGCACCTGAAACTGAAAGTCCTTAGCGTCAGTAACTTTAATGCTCACTAGTTTTAGATTTGGTTTTATATCCAGCGTCAACATTTGTGATATCATACATTTCGCGTCTTATATCCCTATCAACAGATTTTTTTGTATATCCTGCATTGATGTTTGTTAAATCATACATTTCTTTTCTCACTTCATGTGAAATTTTAGTTTTAGAACTTAAACCAGCATCTGTATTCATTAGCGGGAACGTCGAATCTTGTATAAAGTTTGAAATCTCTTGATATGAAACTTTGTCATTATAATGATTTGATTGTAAATATTCACTCAATATTTTGCGATTTCTGTTGTAATACGGGGAAGACTTAAGTCCTGCTTCTTCAATTAATTTTTGAAGCTTATTATTCGATAAAACATTCAAAGCTACATAACTCATTTATTAGGAATAAAAATACAAAATTATTTTAAAAATAAACTTTATTTTTTATTTCTCACTTTTTTTTAAATCTCATAATAAATATTTATAATATGTTTTTATTACCTCTTCGGGAGTTCTTAATTCATCCTCGAAATGTATTCCTAAATAAATTGCCTTTGTGCAATTGTCGGAATATATGTAATTCTTACCGTCATACCTGCAACATAAAACTAATTCATTTTGATTATCATATAGTAAAAGCCAAGTGTTACCATTACAGTCCCAATATTCAAAGTCAATTTTATATTTATATAATTGTTCCACTAATGCATAAGTCATTTATTATAAAATAAAAAATTTAAATTATTTTAAAAATGACATGTAAAATAAATGTAAATAAATAATGTCAGATGTAATTTTTATCATAAATGAATAGAGAATTAACATACATATGTTAGCAAAAGTAGGAATTGACGTGATATTTACATTATATATATGTTTGATGTAGATCGTGAATACATTATAATTTCATCAAAAATTGACAATTATTACATCACCCGTTTTAATGTCGGAACGAGCACCTTGTGCTCTTGAGGGACAAAGTCCCGAAGACCCTCATTAATGAATCACACTAAATATTAATGTCAAACCCTCATTAAAAATTTTTGATGTTGTTGTTGTTGTCATAAAATATTTTCGGGAAAGAGGTCAAATGACAATCTTTAAATTTATGATAATTCTCTGTTATAAAGACGTGAAAAAAAATGTCAAATTTCCTCAAACAGCGATTTTACTGATTGTGTTTTTCTAACGAGGAAATCACTGAAAAAATCACTGAAAATCACGATTTTGTGAACTTTTGAAAATCCTAAAAATAAAGTTAATTTTAAAATAATTTATTTTTTTAACAAGTATAAAAATGAGTGAAAACCAAATTGTCAAAGTCAGCGAAGACATGATCATTTACCCTTACGGTACAACTATTCAGGACTCTACGATTAATAATTGTCCGATAGAAGTGTTTAAACCTCAGTGTAATTATTACAAATCAATTATGACAAATATCGAGAATTACAAAAATTCGATCGAAAGACTTGAGAATAAATTAAAAATAATTGATGACGTCAAGATATATGTTAATTCTAAATTTAATGATGAATACGAAAAATCAGAAATGAGAATATTGAATGATGAAGATATTTCCGATAATGAAAGAGAAGAAATATTAAATTCTCTCGTGGAAGCAGTAACTGCAAAACTTGAACGTGAATATTATAAATTAAATAATATTTGTGCAGAAATGAAGGATTCGATCGAAAAAGAAATTGAAGAACTGAATAGAAACGTTGACATTTGTAATAATGATCTTATCGAATGGAAAGAGTACTGTTTAGAAAAGGCAAAAGAAGAAGAGAAGGAATTAATGATTAAATATTTACAAGTTCCACATAATAACGAGGATGTTATCCGTCATTTACAGGAATTCGTGAGTTCAAAGATTAACGAAGAATTTACAGCACTTATCGATGAATATTATGAGATGTATGAATGTAAATTTAATGAAATGTGTCGAAACAAGTATCAAAAGACTATAAAATCCGTCTTTAATGAAAAATCATCTTCAAAAGTTATGGATGTATTCAGTAATCACAATCAATTACTCAAAAATAAATTAAATTTCATTATCCAGAGAGTTCAATTCAATAATTCAGATCGGTTCCTTTGGAACCTCAGCAGCTACGCTGACAGTTATGAGTTCATAGAGAACAAACTTAAAACATCATTCGACAAATTCATTTCTGATCATTATTATTTGATATATGAATTTTTAAGGAAGAGTATAAATAACCTTGCAACATCAACGACAGAATTCACGAACTCAACAGCGACAAAATTATTTGCTCAATCAGTGATAAAAGAAATTAATCAGTTCTTAATTAATAATTTGAATTCATTTCTGAATCAGAACTTTAATCTCTACATCGAAACATTAATATAAAAATTAGGTGTGAGTGAAACTTTAATCGTTAATGAAAACAGAAGTGAAAATGTCAAAAGTATTGAAATGACATTAGAGTCTTTCATTCAAACACTTCCTGACGAAGAAATGGATGTTAAAGTTATTACAGAAATGTATAACAGTTACTTTGGTACTAGTTATAGCAGTATTGGATTTTCAAGAATTAAAGGGATCAAAGACAATTTTACGAAGAGACAGCAAAGAGTTAAAGGTGAATTTGTGACATTTTACCGTAAAATTAACTGAAATCTTTATATTTTTGAACATAAATTTTTGACCTCTTTCCCGAAAATATTTTATGACAACAACAACAACATCAAAAATAAACTTATTTTTAATTTAATATAAATGTCGGAACGAGCACCTTGTGGTCTTGAGGGACAAAGTCCCGAAGAACCGGAACAAATGATGAAAGAAGAGAATATTAATTACTTTTACATAAATGGAAAATATACTTTGTTCAGTGATAAAGGATTTCCAATATTAAATATTGAAGTCGAAAATGTAGGTTATTTGATACGACCAGTAAATTTATATATATTGATGATAATGATGAAAGATATTATGACAGAGATAATTATATCTATCATATTGAAGGTTCTGCTGATAATGTTTACAGAATATATTATTTCCGAAATATGGAATTATTATTTTTGCGGTATGAGGTAGGTATTAGATACCAAATACTTTTCGGGAAAGAGGTCAAAAAGTGAATTAATAATAAGATTTATGAGGGAATTTGGTGAACCCTTCAATGGAAATGAAACATTTGAAATTAATGATATCGAAAGAGCTAAGGATTTAATTCAAACAATATCTGAAAAATATATTTAAGTGAAGAGGTGAGATCTCACCTGAAAACTCACCTTGTATTTTTGATCGGTCTTTCAGACCTCAGCAGCTTGCGCTGACGTTAAAATCAATGAAAAATAACTGAAAATCACGATTTTGAAAGTTTTGAAAATTCCAAAAATAAAGTTAATTTTTCAAATAATTTATATTTTTTATTTTTATATAAATGATAGCAAACATCGACAACTCCGAAAAAATGATTTCTAACTGTTTGATATCAGGAAGTTTATCACTCAATCCAACAGTTACGTCAATGCAGGCATGTCAATATATCAATAAAACATTTTCATTTGACAGAGAGATTGAACTTATTAAAAATGATTTAATAAGAAGTGAACTCAAGACTTACGCACAAAACAAACAAAATGAACAATTCCTTTATGAGATGCAGGATATAGTAGACTCGCTTCCAAAACTACCGGAAATACATCAACATAAATTAATAATCCCCGAATTTGATGAAATAAATGTTGAAATAAATGATACAGCAGAAATTAAGAAGTTCATTCGAAAAGTTAATTATGAATTCCTCGGGTATCATTGCAACCATAAAGTAATGGATAAAGATTGTGATATGATATATAAAAACATGTCTGACTTATATAAATCTGATGATTATAAGAAATATATTCAATTCCTCGAAAACGTCGCCCATTGTGTTTATCAAATACGTTCTGCAGACAAGAGAAACGAATTATGGGATCGAATGATATCACCAACAGGATCAGAGGTGAAAAGAGTTATTGTTCCAATCGTGAATCTTGCAGGTCAGATTTCAGCATTTAATTTAAAAATGAACCCCGAATGTTCGAAATGTAAGGCTGCACTCAGGAAATATAATTATGCCGTCAAAGAAGTAAAAAGAATGAGAGAAGAAATGAAAGAACAAAATGAAATAGATGATGAATTCAAAGATAAGCCCGCAGAAGATAAAATGAATATGAAAGACGTTATTATGAAAAATTATCCTACGATTGATGATTTCCTTTTTTCCGACGTGAAAGATAAGTATAAAAAGACATTTGGCATCGTTAAAACATTTACAGAACTTACTGATATGATTAATGAAACAAAAATGTTTAAAGTGACAAATATTCACCGTGTTTATCATGTAAAAAGGCTCTAAAATACAAGGATTGCAAGCAATCCCGGGCACGAAGTGCCTAGGTGAGTTTTCAGGTGAGTTTTCGGGTGAGATCTCACCTCTTCACCTAAATATATTTTTCATTGATTTTAAGGTCTTTATAACGATGAATTCTCATAAATTTTGAAATTCACTTTTTGACCTCTTTCCCGAAAAGTATTTGATATCTAATACCTACCTAATACCTACCTCATACCGCAAAAATAAATTATATTTTTAACAGTACTGTTGAATGAATGTTCCCCATGTATTAATTCTCTCTACTGCCTTTTCATAATTGATCTTCGCTAAATCAGAATCTATTTTATCTTTTCTTAATTCATCAATTTCGTATTGATCCAATTTATGTGGTGAGTCACGAACACCCCAACTATAATTTTGTTCATAAGCTTTTTGTGGTTCTGTAATCTTTTTTACTTCTTCTTTGAATATTGGTTCTGCATTCTCTACTGTATCCGGTAAATGTTGTTCTTCTAATTTTTCATGGACTTTATCATTAATGGAATCCATAATATCCTTAACACGAAATGCATACTCCACAGAGCACCATTCAGCGATGAAATGGATTAAATCAGGATGGATATAAATACCTTTAAAATAATTCTCAACTCCTGTTGTATGTTCATAAAATGCTTGAATTTTGGTGGTGCCACTTTTGGCACGACCATAATTTTGAGTCCAAAACGTTAAAATTTCAGTCATTTTAACACTCCCAAGAAATCTGCTTAAATGTTTTGCTTTTCCTGCATCACTTGCCATTTTTGAAGCATTAATATTTCCATCCTTATCTCGACGTAAGACCTCAATTCCGTTATAAGTTCCATTTGTAAATGTTTCACCATTTCTCTTGTTAGTCATTCTGTCAAAGTTCATCATTTATATATAAATTAAAAATTATTTTTTCGAAAAATAAAAAATAAGTTAGTTTTTAAAATAATTTTATTTTTTAATTTGTAAGTAAAGAATGAGTTCAGAGACATCAGCTCAGGATCAAGGATCCCTCGAGGGACAAAGTCCCGAGATTGCGACATCAACAACTAAATACTTCTCCATCAATGCATTTGTGAAATTAATTAAGAAAGAATTCCCAGAAGCAAAAAGATTAGTTATCGCATTATCGAGAAATATCAAACAAAATAAATTTGGTTATTCATGCTCACCATTATGTTTTATCATTGATGGTAAAAAGTTTTTGAATAAAAATATGGCAATGCTTTTGATGATCAATTATATTAAAATAAATCTTAAAAATTCATTCTCGAAAATGATTAACATGTCGAAACATCAGTTCTTCGCTATTGATTGTGATTTAGAAAATGAATTAGAATATAACGATCAAAGGTGCACTCCGACGCAAAGCGTCAAGTATTTCAAATCAAAGCTTAATATCATTCCTGATAAATTGAAGGATAAAATAATTCCTGTCATTAAGGAAATCGATCTTGAAATCAATGAAGAACCGGAAGAAATAGATATTGATGAAGGACCAGAGGTCCCGGGTGTTAGCCTCGAAGCTATTTAATCATAAGGTTTATTTTTGTATAAAATATGCTTGAAGAATTATTTAACAATTCCCGATGGAAAACATTTTCCAAATTCTATCCTATCGCTGCTGAACATGGTTTTTCAAAGCAAGACGTAAGACAATTTTTAAATAAACATGTTGTTCATGATAAATTAAAAATAGATTCCTCGAAGTACTTTTTACCCATTTATTCTAAAACTCCTGGATCATATCAATTTGATACATTGATTCAAAGTAAAGGAACCTCACCTGCCGCATTCTTGATTTTCATAAATGTTAATTCACGGAAAGGATATGCTTACCCTTTAAGAAATAAAAATAAAGACTCAGTAATGAATGCATTAAATGAATTTGTAAAAACAACTCATCCGAAGACACTAACATCTGATCAAGATTCATCATACTTAAGTAAAGACATCACGTCATTTCTGCAGGAAAACGATATCACACATTACACAACAGAAAAGCATAACCATAACATATTAGGTATCATTAATCGCCTCATTCGTACGTTAAGAGATTTAAACAGAGATAGAGATTTTACTATAGACTCAATGAGTAAATATATGAAAACATATAATGACACTATTCATTCATCGACAGGAATTCCACCGAATAAATTTAATTCCACTGATGAACAAGAATATATCGAACGCATGAATACTAAAACTGATGCAATCACTAGTGATAAAGAATTTAAATTACTTCCTGGTGAAAAGGTGAGAGTTGTCATTGATTCGGATCCATTGAAAAAGAAGAGGTCTAAATTAAGCCCAAATTACTATATTGTCGATTCTGAGCAGGGAAACGGTTTCCTCATTAAAGCAGCTGATGATTCAGTCGCTTATTATCCAAGATATAAATTAATACGAAGTAACGAGGGCAAGTATGCATCTACTATTGATGATGCAAGCTTTGGAATCATTGATGAGATCATAGATTACGATGCAAAGACTGACAAGTATACTGTCATTTATGAAGGAGGTGTGAAGGATAAAATACCATCTCGAAATTTACGAGGTAATAAGCCCACACATTTAGGAGTTATGGAGGTTAAATTCTGGAAAAATAAAACACTTCCCGATCGATTGAAGAAATACAAAATTTAAAGTAATGGTTCCGTTGAATCAAGAAGTATACATTCAATATATAAAGCGTCTTTATTATTATCTGGTAAATATACCGGTGCTTTATGATCAACAGTGGCATATAAGTCGACCCAAAACCCGTCATTAAATCCCTTCAGTCTGAAATATTTTATATGAGTTAATGAATATTTCCGTGTATGCCCTACATAATCTTCGTCGACACCCTGCGCTAAATTAGAATATAATATACAACTGTTACGATCCCATATATTTTTAGAAATGAATGGCTTCTCATTTAATATTCTCGGTTCATGTTCGTTGTAATTAATAATATTCTTGAAATCAGCATTCATATTCTCAAAACTGAATTCAACACTGTATAAATAGCCGTTCACAGTTCTTTCATCATTTGTGTATTCATTAAAGGGTGATTTAATTATAAACACAGATTCATGATTTGAATATTCAAAAAATGAGTGCATTAATTGAATAGGTTTATTATCATTCACTAATACTCGAATATCATGTAAATTATCAAATTCTTCATTAATACTAATAAGTAATTCCTTTAATAATATGCTGTCATCGAAAAATTTCCTGACTCTAACAATGTCTTCTTTCAAGATTTCCACTGTTGATGGAGTTTTTGGATCCATTAATATTCGTTCCTGCTTTATTTTAATTGTGAAATCTATGAAACGAAATCCTTTTGTGATATACAAATTTGTGATTCCGACGATCTTGTCATTGTGACTATTATTTAAAATAAATTCATTGGGTAGTTTGAAATGAAAACGATTCTTTTTTAAAGGATCACGACTCGCTCGTGTTGAATTAGAATTAAATAAGGCGTTCAATGGTACTTGTCTCATCATTTATATAAAAATAAAAATAAAGTATTTATTCATCCTTGAGTAATAGCTTTAAGTCCTTTATTTTGTTCTCTAATTTTATAATTTTCTGTTTTATTGCTTCTTGATCGAGGGGTTGCTTGATTTTTCGAAACTGTGTGCGTTCATTCTTATCAGCGATGAAGTAATAACCTTCTGGAACTATTCCTGATTTCACATAATCAATTAACATTTTTGTTTTCTGCTTCTGATTTATTTTATCCGACATTTATTATAAAATAAAAATAAAAATTATTTTTTAAATTAAGCTTGAAAAATTAACATTCGTTTTTGATTGAGATGCAGAACTGGGTTTTATAATGTACTTCATTCCTTTATACGCTCCGTATAGAACAAATGGAACACTTGCTGCTAATGCATATGGTGCAACTCTACGAATACGTTTATGATTTAATAAAGGTTGTGATTTCTGAGGTGATGTCTGTCTAGAATTAGATGCAGACGCCCATGCACTCGATTTTGTGGAACTCATTTATGATATAATAAAAGTTTTACTTATGTTTGATTTTCATTTTCCCTTTATTTATGTTGTGGAGTGTCTTTGACCCCGAGCGCCTTACGCCTTCGTTCCTATGTCTGATCACTTTTATTCTAGCGTTTTTAATACCCCTCCATGCTGAACCATATAGTCCTGGAATATATGGTACAGTTGTATTTATCATACTTGCGGTAGGATTGATTACTGCATTTTCTGTTTCTAATAAATTCCAATTCGGAGTATTACCACTTGATGTATGGTGAAAGTCTTTTACTTGCTTTGAAATTTTAGACTTCGTTCCTAATATCATATCTGCAGCCGCTGGAGCATATTTAATTCCTTCATCATGTCTTTAGATTCAGTACTACGTTCAAGTACTTCAAGCATTTTTTCGAGAAGCTTTTTATTCGTCACTGATTCATAAACGGGAACAGTTGCGGGTTCATTAATTACTTCGGAACTTTGTGCCTCAAGGACTTTAGCCCGTTCATTATTTGTTTCTATCTTTGATTCATCATTTACTTCAGAGGTTGTTTGAGGTAATGGAACTTTTCGTTTTCTAACCTGAATGTTTCCGTTTTTGTCTTTCATGACATAATATAATGGATGTTGAATTCCTTTAGCATCGTTAATAATTATCGAGTTTCTTTCAGATCGACTCAAGCTCATATTTAATCTGAGTTAAAAAATAATATTTTTAATTTTTATCCCATAATAAATCATGGATTGCGAACAATCCTGGGCACAGAGTGCCTTGACAGACAAGGAACAAAGTTTCCCGGAGAGTAGCTCCTTCGAAGCTCTTAAATCATCTTTGAAGGAAGAAATATTAAATGAACTCAAGGCAACACAGAAACCAAAGAAGAATAAAAAGTCTGAAGAAAAGACAGATGCAGGATTCACTCCTTCAGAACGGGCTAAAGTCCTTGAGGCACAAAGTGCCGAAGAGAAACAAGTTAAGCCTAAACGTAAATGTAGTGAAAAGCAGTTAGCAGCTCTTGCAGCAGGAAGACAGAAGAATCCGAGGTGGATTGCAAAAAGAATGAAGGAAGAAGAAGCAAAGAAGAAGGAGGAAGAACAGAAGACCGCTTAAATTTATATTCCACCTCTTTCTAGAATTTATTTTTGTCATAGGTGAGAAAAATAAATTGATTTATAACTTATGATCATACATGATTCTATTTTCGTAATCATACGTTTTAAGTCATAAATTCTATCACTAATGGAAAAATAAATTATATCATAAGTTTAAAATAAAAAAATTAACGCCGATTTTGAAATTAATAAAAATTTTAATTCCCTATAGAGGAGCTACGACTCTTTTTTAGAGTTTGACATTTTAAAAAGTTATAATATTTATTTTTATGTCTGATGTATGTCATGATCACAGGCATCCAACATTTTGCAATGTTGTGGCGCAGCTGTCACAGTGCGAAATGTTTATTACTAACTGATGGTAAAAATACTTTTTATCCACAATTAGAAATTAATTTAGATAATACTGATACAATGAATGATTTCAATTTCGAATTAGAGAAATATAGCAAAAAAGAAATTAGTTGAAGATGTACCTGAAATAACATATAATGAATTTTCTATTAAATATAATTATGCTGAGAATTCTTTAGATTTTGATATTACATCTAATAATCCTAATTTATGTTTTTTATTTGATGAAGTTAAAGATTACACAACTAAAGATTTTAGAAATATGATTAATTTACATGAACCAAATACACATCCGAAAAATAATTCAGATAAGTTATTTGTTTATTTAGCTAAATTCACAAATGGTGATATTGATGAAGATGAATTAAAAAACTATTTAAGTATGTATCCAAATGTTGAAGTTACTATTGAAAATAATATATTAATTGGATTTAAATTCTTACATGTTTGGAATAGAGGTACAACACTTATTAAATCAAATATATCAACATTAGCCGAAGATAGTTTAATGTGTATAGCAAATGAAATATTAACACCACTAAAACATTATACAATACACTGATTTAATACAAATTTTGAAATATCTTTATATGATAGTTCACGTAATGATAAGATGATATTACCATTAGATGGCAAAGATAAATTAATAGTTGAAGCTATTTTAATTTCTATATAAATATGTATTTAAAGTTTATAATTGATGAAATCGTTGTAATTGAAAATGTTGATAATGTTTGTATATTAGATAAGATTAATAATATAATATAATTGATAAAAATAAAAACGAAAATATAAAAATATCTTTAATATTTAATCATAATAATTATGAATATGAAATTAAATTAGGACCATCATAATTGATGGGCTGCGACTATTTGTCGCGCTTATGATTTATATTTTTAATTGTGGATTTGTAAATAAGTGATTACCATTCATGTCTCCATTAATAGATAATCTACTAAATGCTTTCATATCATATGTTTGAGTATCTGTTATTTGTCTAGGAAAGTTATTAGAATAAGAATTATAAATACTAGATTTCTCATTTGGTTCAGCATATGCTTTATATGAATATGTATAATGTAAGTTAGTACCATATGAACCATCATTAAAATATATTCTAGGTTCTATTCCTCTATCCATAACTCTTGGTGTTTTTATTCTAGGTGTGTTGTTAACATTTCTAATAGCAACACCGTTATCATCATGTGATAATATATTTATAGGATTTACTTTTTGTGGTGATCCTTCAATAGTTTGTATATTCATTTATTTTTTTAAAACATTTATATTATTTTATTTTATAAAAATGCGGTCTAAGAGTATTCTGGCAGGAATTGCTAATGTTCCAATTGAACCAACTAGTAACGTTGATAGCAGAACAACTAATAATATTATTATTACGAATTACAATAATGATAAACTAGATAATGATAAAGAAATTAATATTAAAGGTACAAATGAAAACAATGCTAATAGTGATGTTAAATTAGATGTTATTCCTAATAATGTTGCTGTATCATATCCACCAATATATAATAGAGATATTAATACATTTGAACCATTATATCAAACAGTTGATGAATATCTATTAAACTTATATCAAAATATATTATTAGATCAAGATAAGAAATTACTTGCTAATTTAATTTCACATGATAATATCATATTAACTAAAGAAGATCTTGAACAAGTAATTTCAATTCAAACTCATCATAAATGTAAAATAGATTTATTAGAACCTGAAGTTGGTTGTTTTAAATATTCACCATATATTAAGATATCACAAATTAAAATATTTGAAGAAAATAACACAGCTGCTAACTTCAAGATATGTTATTCATCTGATTACGTACAATTAACATCTAAATATAGATTATCTCTCAAATGGGTATTAGCAAATTAAAACACAAAAAATAATATTATTATTTTTGAGTTATTATTATGCTGCTAAGTTATAATCATCAATTCTAATTTCTGGTGGAACATTTGGCATGATTTGAATAGCGAAGCAACTATGCTTAATAAATCCAATAAGTGGTTTAGCTTCAATTAATCTTAAACCATCATTTGTAGGAACAACATTTAATTTATATGTAATAGGTGAATTAGATGTTTGGCCTTGTTGGAATGTAAAATCAGTTTCTGTAGGGAATCCCATTAAGAAATGTGTGATATCATTACTAACAAATCCAACATTTGAATTCTTCTCTGTTGTTAATGTTTTCATAACATCTGTATTACATCCAATTAGATCATTATTAGTATTACAAGAATTTGAAACAACTTCATAAAATATAGGTCCATTAGTTTTTTCTGGTTCTGATGGAATTGAACCATATGAACCCATAAATAGTTGAACACCTTCAAATAATGGATTTTCGAAATTAGTTAGATAATTAGAACTCTTAGGGAATAAGAACCAAATACTATTAACATTAATTGGAGTATATGTTGCTGTGAATGTTGATTAAATATTAACGTTATTATTTAGTTCACTATCCATAGGCATCCATTCCATAGTTTTAATTGGGAAACATAACGATTGTGTAGAATAATGAGCAACAAGACTAGAATACACAACTGGATCTAAACTGAAGTTCTTACCAACAACAGCACAATCAACAAAGTTAGCAGAAACCTTAGTAATAGTATTATTAATAACTGTTAATGAAATTCCATCTGCGGCTTTAGTAATGGCATTGAAATGTTTAAATTCTTCATTCAATGGAACAAACCTATTAGTAATTTGTGGATATGATTTTACCTTAGCTAAGTTAGTTGGTGTCAACAAAGCATTATCTAAACTAAGTGGTGCTATTTGTAATGCGCCTGCTGTGAATTTAACCTTAAGTTGAATATTACCAGCAAAATCGTGTAAGAACCTAATAGCTTCAAATAGTAAGAATCTTCTAAAATCTATCTTTAAATCTAAACTAACATCAAATGTATTATCAGTTTCTAATTCAGTCATATCAATAACGGTACCAGATCTAACAGTATTAACACGTTTCCAAACATCTGAGTGTCTTGTTTTAGAAAATACATCAGTTCTTTTAATAGCATCTGTTGTTCCACAATTACTCATAATATAACCTTCATTAAATTGCGTTATCTTGTGTATAAATAACTCTACCATTTGCTAAGATTTGATATGCGGATACAGCATAAAAACTATCATCAAATCCAACCCAAATAGATGGTTCATCTATTGTAAAACCTGTTATT
Source organism: Trichomonas tenax (assembly GCA_023091735.1). Classification (NCBI taxonomy): domain Eukaryota; phylum Parabasalia; order Trichomonadida; family Trichomonadidae; genus Trichomonas; species Trichomonas tenax. The sequence goes on along the minus strand of JALKBU010001044.1, from coordinate 110 downwards.
TTAATATATGATGATAAAGCACTCTTAAGTTTTGCCTTTAATGTATATGTAATACATGTATTGTATAGATCTATCATGTTTTCACCTTTAGGAGATATATTAAATGTTAC
>JALKBU010001043.1:0-17818 GCA_023091735.1 Trichomonas tenax | reverse complement strand
GGGGGGCAGGAGTATTGGGGTGTTGTGGGTTTAGGCGGGGTGTTTTTCGGTTTTGGTGGCAAACATTTTTGTGAAAACCTTTACAACACCCCATATTTCATTTAAAATCCCCAATTTTTTATAAAAATTTTGGAAATTAAGAGAAATATTGGGTTTTGGACCGTCTGCTCTTCCGATCTATAAAGCTATAATAAAAAAGGGAAAAAAAAAAAAAAAAAAAAAAAAAAAAAAAAAAAAAAAAATCGTGGCCTGAGGCTTTGCCTCCGGTCACATGACAAACACAAATAAATGAACTAAAAATTATGAACTTATCAAAAAGCAAAAATAGCATTAATTTATTACATTACAAGCAATAAAACTACGAAATCTCCATTTTTGCGGCCAATGACTCTCAGATTCTCCAAAATCCCCATTTGCGGTATTGAAATCAAGTGTTACTTTTCCCCAAAATTGAGTACCCACAACTAAAAAATGCGTGGCGGGTATTCAATATTTTGTCACCTTTTGGGAAAATTGAGAGGAAAATGGGGCTAAGAAGAAAGGTATTTAGTTTCCTTTGAAATTGAAACCATGAATTCGCGATGAATTTTCCCATCTAATGTATGATTCCCCACTGTAAAAAGTTTTCCCCATTTTCCAAAAACACACTTTTTAATGTAAAATATAATTTTTTCCCATTTGGGGGCACACGTGGGCAAGACCTCCATATGGGAAACAAAATAAATTTCTCCCATTTCATATCTAATTTTCGAAAACGCAATATATTCATAACCTCACATTGCTAAACAGTGCAAAACACTATGCCACACATAATGCAGATTATTGACACATTAGAAAACCCTCACAAGCGAATTTGAATTCCCAAATTCCCATTATGATTGAATTACAACAAAACAATCTGTATGGAATCACATACAAATACGTTCGCAATCTATTTACATCTAATGAATATGTTTATATAGTTTATTAAAAAATTATTATTGTAGTTCTTTAAAATTCTTGCTCTGTGCTGTTATATATTCATTAAAATACTTCCTGATTTGTTTGCATTATAAAGTTTTCTTTAAAGCATTTTCAATATCTCGTTGTGAGAGTCACTAAAACCGGATAAAAGTGCGAAAAAATCTGAGATTTGAAAAAAGTGGCTAGGCCTGAACATACAAGGTTATCGCATATGATAAGACTAGCAAGCACAACATCTTACAATGTACCCAAGAGGTCGAAACAAAAAAATGGAATTGTCTGTCCTTGTATTTTTCTGGGCGAGAAGATAGCATTAAACGAAACATATCAAAAGGTGTTTTACACGAGTGTTCTCCGAACAAACAATTATATCACGATATTAGAATTGTTTTGGCAAAGTAGAGAACTTAATTAATGACTTCGAAATAACAGTACAAGGAATTTATGCACGACTTGTTGTGTTTCTTGCTAGATATAATACCTCGATGCTAGTCTGCGAATCCGACGAAATGTACGATCTTTTAATTTACACATTTATTTGTGGTTTCTTGGAACATAAAATACCATCAAATTAAAGAAAAAATCCATTGAATGTCGCAAAATCTTATATTAAAGATATAGGAAGAGGTAAACTTACAAATATTTTACATCAGATGAGTGATCAGCTTCACAAACACGTGATGGAGAATTAATCAATTAAAGAGATGACGTATTATTCTGTTGCCTTAGACGAAGGCTTAACAATGGGGACGAAGTTGCTAGACTTCGTCTTGGAGAATCCAGAGTTCCCACATGTATCATACCCAGCATTTACGATCGAGTTGAAGTGGCTGAAAACGACTGATTATGCTGCTGCAATTGCGCTCGGTCTTGCAGATATCCATAAATCTCAAGTTCAGATCGGATCTTTAATTGTTGATGGAAGCAAAGCCCAGCTTGCTGCACTTCTTGGCAGCAAGAACTCGTTGCCTGTCTTGGCCAAGGAGGTCTGGATGAAAAATATTATCGTGATCGACTGTATGTGCCACCGACTCAATGCTGCGTTCAGAAATGTTTGGAAAACAGCATTTGTCAGCCCTGCTATTGATTCTATTATGCAAATCGCTGATGTCTGCCATGAAAACGTCAAACACTTTGGTTCAATGTGTCCAAAACTCTGTGAAACGAGATAGATTTCCCTCTTCTCTGTTATGCATTGGATTCTAACCAACAAAGAAAAGGCTTGCGTGCTTGCACCACTTCCTGCTAACTTCGAACATCTCTACAATGCAACCAAAATATGCGCCGCACTTGTCCAGATGTTTGAGAATCTCAAAATGCCATTATCTAAGGTTTGGCTATGGATTACAAATGCTGAGCTTGCTTTTCAAGAGTTAAATCAACAAGGAAATCCATTTGCGTTGACTTTCTGGCAATGGATGAATGCTAAGACAATTGGAAGCAATGCTGGATGTTTATGGGCGTTTGCTTACATCATGACTCCCGCTGGCTTGAGTGATATTCGCCAGAGGATGAACAACAAAGAGTTCAAGCTTAAACAACCCAAAAAATGTTGGTTTAATATGTTCTATTACAAAAAAGGCGAAAGATCCAATTCTAGCCACAGTGGACAATCTCGTCGCTGATTTGGAGGAACAACAGCAAGCGAGAACAACTCCAACGCCAAAGGAAGAGTCATTTCAATATCCAAACCTGCTAATTCAACCACCGATTGATGATGGTGATGGGGACCAAGCAGAAATTCAGAACCTGACGGACGAAAGACGCAAGCAAAATTTAGATAATTGTTATAACAAAGCACTGAAATTCATTCGGGATACGCTTAGGCACCAAAAGAGACCAGATGGTGCCATTGACAGGACACATGCTTTCCAAAAGTCAAAAATAGTTTCTGGGAAAAGAGAATATTATATCAGCATCTTATGCTAATGTATCTTAATGAATCATCACAGGTGCTGAAGTAGCTGGCTAGGCTGCTTCAACCTCTGTGGGAATGAAAAAATGAAAGTGAGATAGGAAATTTGATAACAGATTTGGATGCTCAATGATAAGCGAAAACGTGATAGAAGTTTGCGCACATCCCTGTCAAGCTGTGATTGCTACATCACCTTGTTAAACATGATAAATAATGACAAACTGCATGAATGTTTTGGTTCAGAAAATTTGTGTGGTTAAATTGATAGAGAAATATCATTAGAATAGGATAGATGATGTATTTAACCTAAAAAATGAGGCGAAAATTATTGGATGGTCATTAAAAAACTGACAATTTTACTTATATTGCGAATCGAGAAACTCTCTCTAACTTCAACGGATCTAAATTTCAATATTGCTCCACTTGCTAGGGCTTAGGGGTCACTGCTTCTTGTTTTCGAGTCAATCCGCGCTTTTTAGCTTGATTATGAATTGCGAATCATCCCATCTCTCTATCCCATATCGAATTATATATTTTATTAATATTAAATAATTTATGTTATTTTGGAGAGGGTTTGGGAGGGGCGTAGCCCCTCCCTAAAAAACACAGCGAAGGGCGAGGATTTTTTTTGGGTTCATTTTTAGGCAAAAAGTGACCATTTCCGCAAACTTAAATTTTTTGGCTCCAATTATTCCTTTTCACTGGCCATCAATATAATCAACTTTTATTTTGGGCTCTGAATTATGAGTGATTCCTAGAAATCTTAATAGCGATGTATATAATGAAATCAATCAGAGTCAGATCCAGACAAAAACTTGAAATTATGCTTTTCTATAGTTTTCTGGTTCATGTCTGATCAGCTTCGATCAAATTGACAAAAGATAAGAAATAAGTTAAGTGAAGAAGCCATAAGTTTGTTATTTATCTTATTTTTTGATAGTTTAAATTATTTGATGAGTGATGGCCAGTGAAAAGAAATCAATATTCGAACGAACAGATTTCTTAATGATTTTATTCTAAAAATTCATGCCATAAAATAACATTCTTTTTGTATTTTTATATTTTAACAAACAAATCATATTTTCACTTCCTTTGATTGTTCTTCAAAATGATTTTAAGATTTTTTTCTGTTGCCATAGTATTAAAAATTACAAGTAATACTTCATCATGATTGCATATTACAAATAATTTGACATTTCATTCAAAATTTCTTCTAAATTCATTTTACAGAGCTTACAAATACATTTGATTTAAAGATGTTATCATAGCACTGCATAGTGCGTATTTCAATTGTTTTCTAAAACGAAAATTTCAATAATTCAAAAAAACAAAAAAAAAAAAAAAAAAAAAAAGAATATACTAAAACATTGTTTTAGCATGTTGCAAAGTTTCTTCGAAAAGCAAATAAATAGATGGTTTAGCAAACAGAATATACAAATATATTTATTAAAAACAAAATTATTCGTTGTTTCCAGCTTCGATTATAGGTTCGTTAGTTTCTTCGTTAGTTATGAATGCTAAAGCTTCTTCAGTTCTTAGTTCGTCGACTACGCTTTTATCATTTTGGGATCTGATACCGAAGAATTTATCAGATACTTCCACGAGTTCTTGTTTGAATGTTGTGTAAATGAATTGCGATGCATCAGTTCTATCATCAGGCATCGAAAATTCGTTGATGACACTCGCTATGTTCTTTCGATGCTGTGGATCTAAATCAGCATCAATCTCATCGAAAAGATAGAATGGCATTGGAGTTGTTTTCTGTATCGCAAGAAGGAAAGCAACAGAGCTAATTGTTTTCTGGCCACCGCTGAGTTGTTCAATAAAGAAGTCATCAAATCGAATTGCAACGCCTTTGAGTGCTGTTGGTTCATCTGAGTTGCTTGATTCTCTCTGGAGAACGAGTTGTGCATTCCTTGTGGGCTCAAGAGAATGATAAATGTTCTTGAAATGAAGTGACAACTTGACAAAGAAGGCTTCAAATGCTGATTGCTTCTTGTTGTCTAATTCAGAAATAAGATCAATTAATGCAGCTCTATTTGTATCAGATTCAGCAATCTGACGCCTCAAATCATCTCTGTGAACTTGGAATCTATTTGTTTGCTCATCAGCTTTCTTGTTAACATGGCGATATAATTTGAGCTCTGAATTTACTGATGCTAAAATTTCATGAATACGAGTGTTCGAATGATCATTGTATTGTTGGATATCATCTTCTGGAATCGGGACAATAAAGTTCTTTCTTTCAGTTGAGTCAACAATGATTCTCGTTTGAATTGTTGCTTGTGTGTTTAAGTTTTTGAAAGCGCTTTGCTGATGTCTGATTTTGCGTTTTAAGTCTTGTTGTTGTTTCAAGAATCCAGACAAATCTCTATTTCTGCTGTTATTTTCCTCCTTTTCGCGATTTATTTGTTCTATATATTCATCAATACGAACAACAATGTCTTCTTCTTGAGATTTCATACTTTCGATATCAAACAAATATTTATCGGTTTGCTTTGTGACATCAGAAACATCGACAATTTGTGATTGAAGTTTTTCGATTTTATCTTTCAGTGATTCAATATGCGTATCCATTGATCCTATTTTAAGCTGTAAATCAGTTGATTCACCTGTTAATATTGCTAATTTTTCAGAAATTTGAGCAATTTCTTCTTCGTTTGTTTCAGAGTATTCAGAATTAAGTTCGCCGCGTGCTTGCGCAAGATCTGACTGTAGAATTATGTGCCTTGATTTCTTTGAGTCTAACTCTGTTTTATATTGATTATTCTGTAATTTGAGTTCTTCGCATTTCATTCTCAGTGATGTGATTTTGTCCTTGATTTCAGATGCAATGTTTTCATAATTAGTTTGTTGATTTGATGTTTCTGAAATATTTTTTTCTGCATCGCTAATTTTTTGCTGATATTCTTTCATCTCATTCTGAATACTCTTGAGTTCTTTCTCCATTTGCATTAAATTAAAATGCAAAATTGGAACTGAATGCAAAGGATTTCTATATCCTCCTTTCATAACACCATTGTGAATATTAATATCTCCTCCAACAGTGACAGTATTGACTTTATTTGTTTCTGATTCATCAATTGCCGCATCGAGTGTTGGACAGAGTCCGTAATTACCGAATACCAATTCAGCTGCTTTCTGAAACTTTTCATCGATGGAAATGAAACTCATTAATGGTCTCATTTGTCCAGTCGTAGGTATTTCTTTGTGTGATGGCTTTAGTCTATTCAAAACCATGATTTGAACACTTCCATGTTCTCCTTTTGATAGGACTTCATTGAGGAGTTTAGCTTTTTCATCATCTTCTGCAATCATGCAAAAAAGTCTTTTCCCTCCAACAGCATCAATTGCTGGAGCAATATCACCCCAATTACTTTCGTTTTCTTTGCTATCTTTAAGAGAAATAAGATCGATCAAAGGTCCATAAATACCTTCGATTTTTGAATTCTTAGCGAAGTTAACACCATCTAAAGTGTGACTTCCCATTCTTTGGGAATACTTTTGTTTGTACTCATTGAAAGATTTCGTTGCAATTTGTAATTTCTTTTGTATTGATGCTTCTTCGTGCCATAAAGTTTTTCTTGCATTAAGAGCATCATAAAATGATCTTTTTGCTGTTTCTGTATCTTCGATAGCTTGATGATGCTTTTTCTTTTCTTTTGCGATTTGTTTTTCGATATTTACTATTTCATTTTTGTTGTGATTAATCTTGTTGTCTAAATCATGCATATGTTTTTCATTTGATTCCACTTGAAACTTTAATTGATTGACTTTCTTGGCAATATCTCCATTTCCTTTAAAAATCTTTGTGTTGAGTTCTCCGATTTCAGATTTCTTTTGCATAAGTTCGTCCTTCATTTCATTTTTCTTTCTTTCCGCATCATTGATTTTCTCTTTTAGAGCATTGATTTCTTCAGGTATATTTTGCCGATCTTCATTAGATTTTGTAAGTTTCGCATTTAAAGATTCAACTTTTAAATTCAGATTTTCGATTTTAGATAAAAGCTTTTGTCGTGACTCACTCATACTATTTATCGATGTTTGCAATGATATTTGTGTAGTATTTGACTGTTCTATGTTGGAATTTATCATATTGATGCTGTTTGAAACTTCGTCATAATTATTTCTTAATTCTTCTAAAACAGTGCTTTGATTCGATCTTATATCATTTATACTTTGTAGCTGAGTCTCTGCTTCTTTGATCTGTCTATCGTAAACTATGTATTCTAATGCTTTTCGTTCATTATCTAAGCGATGAAATTGTTCGAGTTCTTCTTTTTCTTTATCGAGCTGTTCTATTCTATATTCGATGTATTCTATACTCTCTCCAATCTTTTTGCGCCGTTCATCTGCTTCAGCAATCAATTTTACCGACTCTTGTCTTTTATCTGAGTAAACTTGAATGCCAGAGATATCATAAAGTAAGCATAATCGATCCTCATCACTCATTTCAGTAACACTCTTAACTTTATTTTGTTTTATAATGAATGTTTGGTTTTGTAATGAAATATTCGCAGAATTAAATAAGGCAACAACATCATTTCGCGATGAATGCTTGCGATTTATGAAGTATTCGTCCTTTTGGATACCGATTTCGCGTCGTATTGAGAATTCTTGTGATTCAATTGGAAACAATTTTTTGGAATTATCGAAATATATTTCAACAAACGCGCGATTCTTTTGTGTAGTTCCATTATGTAACAGATTTGTCCTAGTTTTTACTGGTATCATCGCATAACTTTCCAGTAATACGAATTCAATTGCCTGAAAGAACGTAGTTTTTCCGGATCCATTTAGACCAAGAATACAATTCTTGCCTGGAGAGAACGGTCCAAAAGAAACGGTGTCCGCATAGGCTTTAAATCCGTTGATAATAACTTTCTTTATAAACATCAAATTTTTTTATTTTGGCGCCAAAATTTTCGCATCACAAATTTATTCGACACTTAAAATATAGCATCCATGCCATGAATAAATCCTAACCCCAGCGATAATATGGTCTGAAATCAGTTTATTTTTAATAAAGAATTTAAATCTATATTTAAACCAAAAATTATTACCACAAAGCATCATAACTTTTCTATCTATACATGAAATTGATGTTAAATTTATAATGTAATGTAGATTATGTTATCTTCTAATTTTTCATAGTTTTTTACATTCTTATAATAGATCCTATTCTGCTGATCAAGAGTTATCTAAATTCAGTGTGGTTTTCAACAAAATCGATGTTAATATGATAAAATAATGAGAATTTGAAACATAATAATAAACACATTTTTATTTACATCTTTTTCATAAGTTCTTCTGCTAATTTGGATAGTGTAGGATCGTTGCTATCGAATGCACGCTTGGCAAGCCATGAAACGCTTTCATTCATCATTAAGAAGCTAATTTCATTGTAATAATGATCGAAGAAAATTAAAAGAATATTAATTATTGATTGAGCGATTTGATCAACATAAATCTTATTAAGGAACATAGTATTGATGATCTTGAAAACTCTTCTATATATAGGATACTCACCACGAGCATAAACTTGCTTTCCGACTTCATAATTTTGCTGTAATATTGTTTGCAATAATGTAAATACAGCATCGAGAAGTGGTTCGACTGGATTTTTCTCTATTAACTTAAGGATCAAATCTGATACTAATTTCTCGTGAGGCTTAAAATCTGAATAAGATGTTTGACAAATATCACTTAATACAGCAATTGTAGATATATAAGAATCAATTAAGAGACTTTCATTTGTTATATTTGAGACTAAACTATCAATGATAACTTTGGCGTGAGAAGAAAAGAAATTATTGTAGTTCACAGCAATGAATCCAAGAAGTAATTCTGGTGCTTCAATTGTATTCTTATCACCTGATTCTATTGCCTGTTCTATAACAGTTAATGTTTGTGGAATAAATCTCTGAGATAATTCATTAGTTAGCATTGGGAAAAACTGAGTAAGTGCTAAAAATGCTTCTTCGCATATTGATTCTTCAGCTTCTTTAATAAGAAATGCAACACTTTGCTCAAGAATATCTAAAGGTGGCTGGAAAGAACCTAATATTATCAATGCATTACACTTATATATTGTATGCTCTTCTATTTTGAGAAGCTCAGACCAAATTAATAATTTTTCGTCATTGGGTGAAATCCTGAAAATCGCAACTAAACAATCAATAACATATCTGCAAACATCACCATCATTTCTTTCTATCTCTAATATTGAAGCTGTCAAATCACGTAAATCATTTGTTGCTGTAATCTGTTCAGGAGGTGAAGCAAATAAAACTATTGATAAAATATATAATGCAAGACTCGCAATTTTTGCATTTGGTGATTTCATTTCTTTATCACAAATATCAAGAAAAGTTTGAACCATATCAAGATGTTCAGCAAATATATTAGGGTATGTTCCAACTATTGTTGATATTGCTAATAAAGTTGTATATCTCATTGTTAAATTAAGAATATGAGCATTATTGCATAATGGTAGGAAATTATCAATAAAGAATTTTTGTATTTCTTCGTTATCTGTTTTGTGGACAAATGCTGATAATAATAGTGAACAAGCGTATTTGTACTTTGCATCTGTTGACATTGAATACATTGATATCTTTGTATATATGTATTGATAAATAAGATTTGGTTCTAAATTAAACATTTTCATCATCAAATCTAATGCATAAGACTCTGGCATATCTGATTCAATAGCATATACAACGCTTGCTGGTGGATCATTCTTTTTAAGTAAATCAAATATAAGATTCATCATTTCTTCTTGACTGCCAAGAATGAAATTCTGTAATTTAATAATCTTCTTACCACTATAATTATCATTGCGTATTTTGAGTTCAAGATCTGCAACTTTTGACCAGAAAAGAAAGGCAGCGTTCATTTTCTTTGTTGTATCATATCGTAGTGTTGATGAATTACTGTATGAATATGCATTTGTTCCTTGAATAATATGTTTTTTGACATTTCTATAAAGCCGTCCAACGAATTGGTAATTTGTTTTAATAAACTCCCCAAAAAACTTGTAGATATCATCATCGATATATACTGTTGCAGACTCGATAAAGTTATTGATATTTTCGAAAAGAGATTTTAATGAATCTTCGCTAATTATTTCCTGAAATATACTGAGACTGTCTTGTACACATTTGAGAGCACATAGTTTTACATCGGAATCGGGACTTCCTGTTATAGCGCTATTAAAAAAGTCGAATAATTTCAATAATGAAAGTTTGTACATTGGATCCTTTTTGTTTATGATACCTTGCTGTAGCGCTTCTGAAAAGAATAATAAGAGTGATTTTGATGGTTTTAGAAGCTTATTATAATTTGATATTTTCAATATCCAACTTGAATTGAATTTAAATATAAAAACTTCGATTTCTTCTACTTTTATGAGGAATAATATGAAATTTGTAAGAATAGAGGGAATATTTGAAACAATGTATTCATCTTCATATTGCAAATAACTATAAAAGTCGAAAATTAAGCCTTGCTTCGATTCTTCTGTATGTGTTCTCCATGTTTTTTTAGAATTTTCTAAATTTCGAATTATTGAGTCTATTGTTGGTCCCATCTGAACAAATATGTGATTTGCTACGTTTACTCCCGTATTTGTCATGTTTTGAGAATTGTTTCCATAAGAAGATTTAAAGATAACATTTGATTCGAATAAAAATTCAACAGGATCGGTCTCAATTCTTTCCAAAAAGAAAGAATTGGCTTCGTTGATATCGGTGGGATTTTGACTCGTCAACTTCTGTATCGCAGACAAAATTCCATGATCCATTATTTTTATAAAGACACTTTTCATTCACTTTAAAAAATATTTTTCTTTGGAAATCAAAATATACTGCTAACACATTATATGAAAACTGTTTCTCATCAAAAATCGCACTTTAAATTTTTTGTACATACGGAGTCATTAAGTCTATTTTATTTCATTATAAAAACAATTTCAATTTTTTGAATAATAATAGCTCTAAAATCATTGATATAATAAACCATTTTAATAAAATAAAATACATATTAACTAATTAATTGCTGAGAAAAATGCAAGTTTTTATATCCGAGAAAATGATTTTTGAAAAATGAAAATTGGAATTTGTCGATTGAAATTCGAAATATAGATATAAAATAGAATATAAAGTTTAAATTTAATTTTATTTCTGTAAATTTTTTGGCGCACGTTTAAAATTCTCAGAATGACTTCGAAGGGATCAACACAGTTCATTGCCCTTCGGCGACGTCTGGATGTAATGGGATATGAGAACTTCATTCTCGGTCTGGACTCGGCGCCATTAGCGCAACAATTGTTAAATGACGTCTTTACAACGACTCGACAATTGCAAATAACGGAAGAGCAACTTAAAAAGGCGCAAGAAGAATTGGAACAGTCTAAGATGCAGATAGAACCACTACAGGCTGAACAAGTTCGCTTAGTACGCGAGAATACACAACTTCATAAATTATTAATCAAAATGACTGAAGAAACGAGAGCGAAAGAAAAACAAATCTCAAACAATATGTACGAAGTTCAAGAAGAAAACCGCAGAGTCAAACTTTACGCACAGAAAAACGACGAAACAATTAAAGAATTGCAAGCTGAAGTTGCAAGGCTTAAAGCACTTCAAGAGTTACCTCCTGAATCTCAGGAGCACACCAGCAGCAGATCTACAAGAAGAGCAAGTTCCAGGTCGCGCAGAAACGGCTCAATCGCACCAAGTATCGATAGATCTTCATACGCATCATCCGCTGAACACGAAGCGGAAATTAAGCAGCTCAATCAGACAATCGTTCAGCTGAAGGAGGCAATCGAAGCGAAGGATAAAGAGAAAGAAACAATGATCACAAACATCAATGATTTGAAGGATTTGCTTAAGCTTCGTGATGATGAAATTTCAAGACTTGGACTCGAATTGCAGAAGGAAACAGGACGCGATGGATACATGATCTCCATCCGCTACAAGAACCAGCAGTTGCAGGAAGAAATCGACAAGTTACGCGCTCAAATCGATTCTGGAAACTTCGATCGCCCAGGAATGACAATCAAAGAGCCACAGACATCAAACAAACCACCACCATCACCAACAACAGCGAAGAAGTATGGAATGTCGCCAATCAAATACATTTCTATCGATGGAGAGATCAAACAAGCGCCAGAAAGGCCATCTAAGTTGGAAGTTCAGCCAAAGAAGACTGCTAAAGGCTCTAAACTTGATCCAAAGTCACCAAAGCCACGGACAAAGAAGGAAATAGATTCTAAAAAGAAACAACACATGAAGAGCATCATTGTTGATGTTTCTGATGATGAAAAGCCAATCGTTGAAAGTATGATCGAAGAAGAAGAAGATAAAGTTGAAGAACTTCTTGAATCACCTGTTTCAAGGCACTCAGCTTCTTCTAAATCTTCAAATGCCAGCAAGAACAACGATCAGAACCAGAAGATCATCGAATCTCTTCAGTCTGAGAACAATGAGCTTAAGGAAGAAGTTAAACTTCTCCAGGCACAACTTGAATCAACACAGAAGGATTTGCAGGAGAAAATTTCAACAATTGCATTGATGTCCGCTGAAGTTTCATTTGTTGGCGATAACATCAAACAAATCATCACAGAGAAGGATGCGCTTATTAACTCTCTCAAGACAGAGATAGAGAAGGTTAAGCAAGAGAAGGCTAAAGCTGAACAAGCAAAGAAGACAGAAGAAAACAATGAAGAATATGCCGAAAAGATTGAAACACTTAATCTTCAGCTTGATGAGCTTCAAGCAAAATATGATGCTGATGTTGAAGATAAGGATAAGAAGATCAAGCAGTTGGAAGTCCTCTTGCAACAGCTCTCACAGGATAAGAGCACACCAATTTCCTGTCCTGAGTGTGCAAGATTGCGTCAGCAATTGCAGGATCTCAAACAGAGTCAACAGAATTCATTGAGCGCCCAGGAACAACAAGAATTGCAATCTCTTCGTCAGCGTTCTCAGCAGCTCGAGTTAATCATCAGATCTTCAGAAGAGTCAATGCATGATAATGCGCAGCTCAATCAAGAACTTCTTAATGCTAAATCTAAGGTCACACAGCAAGAACAGAAGTACGAAGAACTCAAACGGGCAGCAACAAGATTGCAAGTAGAACTCAATAAGGCTAAGGAGCAACTTGAAGAGTCGGAAAAGGTCAGCAACACTGTTCCAGAGCTTCGTCAGAAATTCAGATCAATTCTCGAGCGCATGAAGATCGAACACATGGCAACAGTCGAAGAATTGAACCAGAAGAACATCACTCTTCAATCATTGAGTGATAAACTTTTGGAATCTCAGAAGCTAACGAGAGATTTCCAGGCAGAGCTTCAGAAAGCTCGCGAGCAAGCTAACAGTGCTAGAGAAGAAACATTATTGCACAGAGGAAAGAGTGAAGAAGTCCAAAGATTGGCTGCAGACAAGTTAACAAACGCACAGAAAGAAATGAATGCAGCTGCAAATCATTACAAGATGACAATCGAGGACTTAACGAATAAGAACTCCTCACTATCGCAGATCCTCAGTGATACAAGGAGACAGCTCGCAATGACAACAGAGCAGACAATTCCAAAACTCAAAGATCAGATACAAAAGATGACCAGAGAAAGAAGCGAACTCGCTGCCAGAGTTGAAAGCTTGGCAACAATGGCGCAGTTCGCAGAGAAGTCTACAACTTTCTCTCCAGAATCAATCCAGTTTATCGCTGCTCTTCATCAATTCAATGATCAAATGCAGCCATTCCTTCCATAAGATGTATAATTGTGAATATATTTCAATTGTTTTGTTATAGTTATAAGTATTAAAGGTTTATTTTATATTTTAATTGCTGAATTTAATTCAAAAACATCAAAAATTATAATTTAAATATAGAAATATCTGTATTTTGTTTTCTAAGGGCCTGAATAGAGTAATGGTAATACTAAGAAAGTCATCTAACGTCGATGCTTTATCATTTAATTTATTCTTTACGTCAATGATTCCTTGTTCTGTTTGTTCAATTCTTGATGATAATTCACGAGTGTTATAAGTCAAATCATCATTAACTTTTTGAATTTCTGTTTTATCTGCTTTAGTTTGTAATGTGTCATTAATTGTTTGCACATCATCATTAACTTTTTGAATTTCTGTTTTATCTGTCTTAGTATCAATTTTATTTAATGTTTCTGTCAAATCTAACGTCGATGCTTTATCATTTAATTTATTCTTTACGTCAATGATTCCTTGTTCCGTTTGTTCAATTCTTGATGACAATTCATGAGTGTTATAATCTAATTGTTCCTTGTCGGCTTTATCATTCAGTGCATTCATGACATCCACTAAATTTGAAGTTAAGGTGTCGGTAATTACTTTATCCGCTTTATTGTTTAATGACTGTTCAACATTAATTATCTCATTATTGTTTTTAATTATTACCGCCTTTGTTTCTAATCCATCCGTAAATTCAGGAATAACATATGTAGGAGCTTCTGGTAGTATAATTGTTTCCGTTCCATCTTCATTTTTAATTGTTTTACCTTCTCTTCCTTCTTTCATAAATCCCTTAATTTCATGAACTGTTAAGCGTTCGATGTTTTGATGTTCATGTTTGACATCTGCCTTATTATTTAATTCTGTCATTAAGTCTTTATCATTAATATCTATTTCCTGAGTATATATTTTACCCACTTTTATATTTGTCTGTTCTTGTGTTTCTTCTAAAAATTCAGTGTCGTGATCATCGGGGTATTTTGTGAAAGATGTAAGATTACCGTTGATTAAACATATCTGTCGTAATAATTCAGCAACTGTGAATGTAATAGTTAAATCATTATTTCTTTCTGTACCTTCAAACGTTATATTATTATCTCTTATAACTTGATTTATATAATTTAATAACACACCGTAACGAGGATATAATTTATTAAATTTTTCAGCAATTGTTAGTTCATGTACTTCTTCTTCATGTGTTTCATTACCATCTCTTAATTTTACACTACATGGTACGACATTACTACCAACACGTGATAAATTCTGCAAGAACCACTGAACTCGTTGAAATAGACTTAAATGACTATCCATTACCTGACCAGTTAGTGATTCAACACTTGAAATTGTGTTCTGTGTTGCTCTGTTAGTTTCATTAACGAAAGTCGTGAATTGATTCAATGCATTATTGGTAACACCTATACTATCCTCTAAACCATTAACGATTCCAGTCATAGTATGTGTGAAATCATCAATTCTCTGAATCCATGTTGATAAGCTACTGAAAATATCATTCCCTGTCGATATTGTATTTAACACAGCCCTTAACGTGTCCAATCCTTCTGCATTAGCCATAAATGCTGATAGTTTTGTTACCTGATATTGTAATGCAGTAAATGAAGCTGCAGTGAGACCAGTATTTATTAAATCCCAGATCCATCCTCTTGTGGAAGCCCCGTCTTCACCATCCTTACCATCTAATCCATCACGACCAGGAGTGCCTCTATCACCTTTTTCTCCTTTCTCTCCTCTTTCACCTTTATCTCCTCTTTTGCCTTTATCTCCTTTCAATTCTTCTTTATTTTCTTCATAATATTACAAACTCATTAAATTTACGTGTTCGGGTGACCCAGTAATTCCATCAATTATTTTATCGTTAATTTTTAATGGTTTTAATAATTCAATACTGTCAATTATTTTAAAATTTGTTGTCGTAAAATCAATAAGATAAATGATTTCGTTTAAAACTGCTATTATTGAATCATCAACAGTAGAATCTCTGAATTCAATTATCTCATTATTTATAAATGGAACTGACGCAATCGTTGTTTTTGGATCGAATGAATCATGCTGGTCAAAATATATTCTTTTACTAATGACGTGATCAACTTCTCTAAATCCATCAGGATTTGGAATTAATTGTTCAGCAACGATTCTATGCTTGAAATACTTTACTTTATTTAAATTTACACTTATATATCCGTCGCCGTTATCGAATTCACTAAATACTCGTTGAGTATTAATTTTACGTATTGCATAAGGAAATTCAGTGAAAATTTCATAATCGTTGTCATGAATCAACTGCTGCCAGGTCATAATTTACTTATTTATTAAAAATAAAATAATTTAAAAATCGAGTTAAATTTTAATTAAATCTTTTTCATAAATGACATCTACGGTTAAATTAATTGGTGATTTCAGTTTAATGGGTACATTGAACGAATCCACTAACGTGAAGGATAGATTCAAAAGGTCAAACGAATTTATTTTTACAAAATTACCGGGGTCTTTCAAGATTAAAGGAATAAATAAACCAATGATGTTATAACAAATAGAAACTAATTCAAGAGTTGAAGAGGTATTAATACCCACAACGTTTGAAATTCTTGAGCGAATGAATAAATTATTTCCAAAGTTAATATAAGGAACTGATTTAGAAACATATTTATTACCATTTGATTTTATGGGGAAATTTTGGAAATATAAACCAAGTAATAATTTAACTCTATGACTTGCATCTATGATTTCAAAATCATTTTGAGAAGAAAATGTCAGTGTAGACACTTCATTTAATTCAACAGTAACAGTTCCAGCAAATAATAAATTTAATTCTTCCGCTAATGTTTCGATTTCATAACTTGTCTTTTCTTTAAATTTAAATGTTCTTGTGTCATGGCTCTCCGGGGTCAAAGACCCATTGTCTACTTTGATTTTTATAAAATCTGCTTCATCAGTTATAATAAACGACGTAATCGTCGAAAAGTTTTTTATACGAAACATTAATGTTTCGGTTGTTGCTATAAGAATACCAGAAAATTTTAAAGAAGCATAATCATTTGGATCATTTGATTTCAAATAATACAACATTTTTTATAAATATTAAAAATGTCAATTAACGAATATTCATATCAAAGTGAAAGAAGTAAGTCATTGTATTATGGAAAGTATAAATTAACATTCGATAGTGAATCCCTAATTATAAGTGATGGAACAACTAGTAAGAGAATATATTTTGATCAACACGATGCATTCGATCCAGCAAAAAACTGGATTTGGAATTTAATAAATACTGGTCTCACTGCAGCTTCATTTGGTACTTTACAGTAAAATGGCAAACGATATGGGGTTCTTTTACCGAAAGGGGCCTGATAGTTTTGGAAGTGTCGAACCAGGGGTTATTTTTAAAAATATGGTCTGTACGTTAATGAAAAGTGTCGGGCCTCGTTATTTTTCATGTCGATGTTAGGATTTGTACGTTTATTTAATGTTCCTGGTTATTTTAGGCGTTGACTTTTGAGGTGTTTTAGAATGTCATAGCTGAGCAAAATTTACTTTAAATGAATATAAATGATGTAGGAAACAGGAACCTCGTCGATGTTACGGTGTTGATGTTAGGGGGTGTTTTTGAATGACGGGAGGGTTACCTGGTGTACCACTGCGTACCCTCTCCAAAGTCCATTTTATTTTTTCCCTTATTTTCAGAATATTCTGTCCTGAAAAAGCTAAACTAAATTTATTTATTATATTAATATCATATCCTAGGTTAACTAGGAACTAGGAATATATTATAGTTAGTAATTAGATGTTCGCAGAATCCACGACTGCGCCGTGGCTTCTCCGAACATCTTTTTATATTATATTTACAGAATTAGTTTTACAAGTTAGGGTCCCCCCCCCATATAGAAAATAAATTTTTGAATTTCTTACAAAATTAACGTTAATTTTATTTTGGAATTCCTGACTTTATAAAATGTATTCAGTTTTGAAAATAATTTATTTTTTTATTTCCTAAGTAAACAATGACATTCATTCCTTTGAAATGTTATGAGGGTAAATACGAAATATTGAACATTTATCCTTACTGTATAAAGAAAGTGGAGAATAATAAGATTCTAAACATTTATGTTAGCAATGGATTCTATAGTGTATGTTTAAATATAACAACACA
>JALKBU010001042.1:0-17838 GCA_023091735.1 Trichomonas tenax | reverse complement strand
TATTTTTCATGCTTTATATATCCACAGCATTTTAGATGGGAAATTTTTTCATTTGCCACCAAAATTAGACCTTAAATATTCATACTGGTGGAGAAAAATCGAGATGTTTGAGTAGGCGTAGAAAATTCAGTGAAGCCGCGATAATCATTATAAAAAATGCAATATTTCTGTATTGTATTATCTATACATTACTACAGTATAGATAATGGAGCATATATTCACAAAATAATGTTATCTCTTTTATGATTTAAATTTGTTGTGCATAAGGTCTGCAAAGTGAATGCATTTTTTTGGGCAACTCGCTCCGAAAAGTTAACTTTTCGGACATCCCTATTCCACCCTTGAGAGATGCTCTAATTTGCTTTCTTATGAATATAAAGGAAATGTAGGGAGTGAAAATGTAACGATCAATGGAAAACGTCAGAATTTTTTTATTTGTCAGAAAATATTTTATTAGTCAAATAATAATTTATTTATCAGAAAAGATGACTTGATGCAAATGTTAAAAATTGTGATTTTCTTTATGGTCCAAATTCTGGGAAAATCATTCATTTAACTGTGTGTGACAAGAATAAAAAATTCGAAAAGATACATTTTTTTTAAAACTAATTTCATGGATTCAACAAAAATATAAATCAGGGTTATTACACATCATCTGCTTCATCTTCAGTGACTTTCTTTGGAGATTTCTTCTTAGGCTGTACTTCATCTTCCTCATTTGTAGCAGGTTCATTTTGTTTCCCCTCCTCCTCTTTCGGCTTTGGTGCTGGTTTCTTCTTCTTTGGCTGTGGTTCATTTTGCTCTTCTTCTTCGTTTTGCTTTGGTGCCGGCTTCTTCTTCTTTGGCTGTTGTTCTGCTTCCTCTTCATTTGCTTCATCACCTTGGGCTGATTGCTGGCGTTTCCTGGCCTCTTCTAAACGTGAAACACGAAGCAGAGCATTTGTGACTCTTTCATCAATGTTCTTTGCTCTACCGGCAATGTTTTGTGGATCAGCACCAATCTCTTGTGCCTTGATACGATCCGCATCAATAGCTTGAATTGCACGAACGCACCAGTCAATCTGCTGCTCAACAGCCGTCAAGTAACCAACGATGTTCTCGTCGCCTTCAAGCGTGTTACGAACGCTGGACAAAAGAGAATATGTGGATTGCTGAGCCTTCAAGTTCTTTGCTGATGTTGTCCTTATTTTCTCTCTCAAGTCACGCAAGCTCTGCTCCATTATTCGCTTGAGGTCTTCGACAGAGTCATCGAGTTTCGCCTGAAGCCTGTCTTCATCTTCGCCGCTTGCCTTTAATTCAGCGAGTCTGGAGTGGATTTGTGAAATAGAGCTGTCGAGCTCGTGAGACATCGTGTCTAACTTCGTCTTCGTCTCTGTTTCGAGTGTCGTCAATGCGTTTTCGACTTCGAAAGATGATGCGATGAGGGCTTCGAGATTATGCTCTGCATCCTTGCGTTCGACCTCCGCTTGCTGGTTTTGGGCGAGAATAACATCTAACTCGGACTGGATGTTCGATAAATCGCTATCAGTCCGTGTTGAGAGAGTTCCCATCTTCTCGATGAAGTTAGCTGAGCTTTCATTGATTTTCGTTGGAATGTATTCATTTTGAAGATACTGCACGTTGTCGAGCACGGATTTGATTGTTTTATCGAGAGAAGTAAAGCTGGAGCCGTATCCTTCTGAACCGTCGAGTATGTTCTGAAGGTCTTTGATCTGAGCCTCGAGATTATCAACTTTAGGAGTGATTTCGCCAATTCTTTTATCAAATTTCGACTTTTGGAGAGCGAGTGAAGCTACTGTTTGGTCGATGTTTGATGTAAGCTCTTCAACTGAGTCATTGATCCTCTGAAATCCATTTGTAACGTTCGATAATAATTCATCAAGTTTTGTTCTTGAGATTCTTAGGTCATCCTGCATTGGCCTCAGCTTCGACTCGAGGTCAACACGTAAGAAGCGATCGAATGTTAAGCCCAACTGGTCGTATTTCTGCTGAAGTGGAGAAATGTCTTCAGAAATAAGATTCTGAACCCTATTACGAAGCTGGTCAAGCTGATTTTGAGTGAATCCTTGCTGGCGCTCAATGTTTTGAAGCTGTGGGCGAATTTTTTGTTGAAGAAGTGTTAATTGTGAGTCTAATTGCCTCATTTTCATTTCCTGTTTCGAGTGTGTGTTTTGGACCTCCGTAGTAAGCTGGCTTCTTACTCTCTGAATCTCAGCTCCGTTTCCACTTCCCATTGTCGAAGTGCTTTGTACTTTCGTAGCGAGTTGCTGCAAAAAGGCCGCGGGACCGTCGGCAAACGTCGGCTGGATGAGTGTCGAACGTGCTCTTGACGGTGATAGCGGTGACTGCCTCATACTCAGTTTTTTAATTTTCGGTAAAAACGTATTTTTTGAAAATTTAGTTTTCTGACACGTAATTGATTTTACATAGCAATTCGACTATTTAATTAATTCTCGTCTCTTCCCTACATCTTGATTTTTTTGCTATGCAAATCCCCTCAATTATTCGCCGCTAGCAAGTCTGGATAATTTGTAAGGAAGTTTAGTGATTTGAATATGAATATATTATATTGATGTTCGTAATTAATTAAGCAGCTATGTTATTACTTTCTTTTGTCTAAAAATACAATTTTCTTTCCTCATTCAAGAAGAAAAGCATTGATGAAAATTTAAATCTCAGACTTCATTCAGATATTATTGTTTTGTCACTTTTTTGGAAATGGAAAAATGTTTGTCCCAAAAACTAATGAAAAAGTTAACAACAAACAATGATCCATTCATTTCATTTATATTGATTTATTAAATACATTATGTACTATAATACAATATAATTAGATAGGCTTCATTTTCATTGTATTGTGAAGTATGAAGATAAATTGTTTATCTTGATGAAAATCGTCACTTTTGTTATGGACCCAAAACATGATTAAATAAAGCGCTTTCATTAGATAATATTAAATATAACTATAGAGGTGTTAGTCTATAATCTAAACATCAAAACATTTTTGTTCAAACTCAATTGTATTATAAAGATTGTGAGTGAGGAGAAGACAAACTATACCGAAAATGTTTGGTATAGTTTGTATTTTTTGCCTTATCTCGGCCAATAATCAACATGTGGCCTTATGGTAATACAGGCAGATGGAAAATATATTTATCCATGATCTCTGAGAGTTTGAAGCGATTCTAAAATTTCATTCCCCATGATCAACAAAGTTACTATGAGCTTTAGAGTAGCTCAAAAATTACAGAATCACGCAATTTTGCTTTATTTTAACAGAAACATCTATAATTCAATCTATTTTATCCTTCTGCATGCACAGAAGGACACCAGAAAATGGAATATAGTTGTTTATAGTTATTTTTCATAAGTTTGATAATATTAAATAGAGTTCTGGGACTTTTGATAGGCGATGAAAAATGCACATTGTGTATACATGAATTCTACTTATGCTTATTAATCTATGGCGTCAATATTGAAATAATCAGTATTAAAAAATTAATAAAGAAGACTAATTTTTCTATAATTAGACAGCAAATGTGCATTATAATATGTGCATGTGTTAAAAATACAATTTGTGATTTTTTTGACATTTTGACGCAATCACTTTACATTGTCAAAATTATATATCACAAGCATTTTTGCTATTTACGCTGTTTCTGATAAATTTCTCTGTGCAGAAAAGATACACACGTATGCAAAATAATCTATACTGAATAGCATCAAAATTTAAGTGAATATTTTTAATATTATCTCATTCACATCCATATACATGTTGGCTGCTCAACACAGCATGCGAAAGCATGCACCCAAGTATATATGTTATGAAATAAGAGACTTGAGAAAATAATTTTTTATTTTTCTGAATTTGAGGCTTGTGAAAGCGCACAAATAACACATTCTCATATGAGTAGTATGTTGTCACTTTTAATCTGACATAGCATATAATATTTTTTGATGAATCTAATCATATGTTATAATTAGATATTTATGATAAACAAATGCTCTACACAAGCTATAATTTAGTGCTTCATGTCAAACAATCCCCAATCACTCTTCTGAATATAAGATATTACATATTTTTCATAAAATATTATAATAAACCATCAAAAACTGTGTGCATGTAATAAGGTATCTTTGAATAGCATGTAGACTTCTTAAATACACACAATTTCATGGTTCCTTAATATTGCAAAATCAAGTCGGAATCTCATATTTTGATATTTTGATATCCAATATAGTTTATAAAATTCACTCAAAACTCAATAGATTCATCAGAAGAAACTGTCTATGATAATGGCTGTTTAGAAATTCCTCTAAACCTCTTCCTTCCCCAAAACTACAAACTATACCAAAAATTTTCGGTAAAGTTTGTCTTCTCCTCAATTGTGAATAAATGATTATGATTTATATTGGCACTTTTTACCAAAAAAGCAAAATGTTAGAGGAAAGATTGGAATATCTTGATCTCTTTCATTTTGTAACAAAACTCGCTGGAGAGGATATGTCATTCATCAACGTATTCAGGGACCAATTATCTCGCGTTTTGAAGCAGAAAGTTCAAAGAGTTATTCAAAATTTCAATCCAAAAGGACAAATTAAATCAGACCAAGACTTCGTTCGTCACCCTAAATACACTGAACTTCTTCAAGAGACAAAAAATCAATTCTACGGAATAATAAATTCGATAAAACAGAACTACCTTTGGTTTGTTCAAGGTGGAGGTATAAATGTTGGTGACCCAGCTGAAGCTCTTAAGCAATTTGCAACAAAAACTACATATAACGTTCAGGATATGGTCATTTTGCGAAGTATTCCTATTGAACGTGTTTGCTTCCGTCCTGAGGTATGCCTTTACCACAGGGCACTTTTCTACGCGTGTTTATCAGAAGATGATTTTGTACGATCTTATGCATTTTCGCAAATCCTCGAAGCGCCGCAATTAATGGATGCGAAACAATACTATGACGTCATGAGTATTGTAATTTCGTTGTGGAGCTCTGAAAAGGTAACAATCGAACTTGCTGGAGGTTTGCATTTTCTTTTAGCTAGTTTAGGTGAAGTTATATCAGATATCTTGGACGATGACATTCAGATGAAGCTTTATGCACTCATTGAAGACGCAATTAAGTCTCCAAACTTCTCATTTTTGTTCATTTTCGATCCTTTATTGAATTGGCTCTCGAAGTCTTTTCCTAAAGAGAATATCAAAAGAATTGAAGATGCATCACTGCAGCTGCTCAAGAATGGATCGCATGCACACGCTTGCTTGATTTTCAGCTCTATTTCACGAGGATTGACAAAATTCGAACATCTTTTAGAAACAATAATTGCAACGAAAGCAGAAATTTCAAAATGGGCACGAGCAGTTCAAGTAGAAACACGCAGACACTTAGCTTCACTAGGGTCACGTGTACCTAAAGAAATCATGCAGGAATCGTTGATACACATCTCAAGTATGCTCGATATTCCAACAGCAACATTTGTTTATTCCGAATGTGTTATTTCGTTTTATGTCAACTCAAATGCAGAGTTCTGTGAACCTTTGTTCACTAATTTAATCAAAGTAATGTCAAACAACAAATCTACTGAAGTCACGAGAATGTTTGTTTCTTTGTGCGCACATCCTGTGAGATTCCTCCAGGCAATCAATTTATCAAACGGCATCGAAATATTCAAATGCTTCGAGGAATTCCAGAAAGTTGATTTCTCATTTTATTACATTCTATTCAAAGACAATCACATTTTGCTTCCAAATAATAAAGCGGAAAGTACAATTGCTGAGATAAGTACAATTTCTGAATCAGATATCGAAAATGCATCATTAATTAATAACATAATGATTGCTTCAATGATATATCCTTCAAAACTTCAAAATGTATTAAAAGGCTTCGCTCAACTCATTAATGAAGAGCAGAAAGTTTATTTAACATCAGTTGTTGCTTGCCTTGCAGCTGCTGGAAGTTTCCCGCAGATCAGCAGCTATGCTCAGATGATTCCTGTTCACAACTTCACATGCGACTATTCAGAATACTACAATCTCGCGAAATCTTATTCCGAAAATTCAGATTTTGCAACTCTCTCTTCTGCATATGCAAACCAGCTTTCTGTTAACAAAGACTTGATTGCAATGGCTCTTTTATTCGAGCACATTATCTACAAAGAAGGCGCACGCACTTGCACTGCTTTTAAGCGAGCATACATCAAACCAGCTTTGTGGTTTGCTGCCGAATTTCTTTCTCTTTTCTCACCTTTGTTATCAGATCCAAAGTCATTTGCTGAACGCCTTTCACAGGTCAAAAATGATCCTGTTTCATTAGTATCTATTGGATACTACTTAGCATCAAAGATGTGTGACGCTTTATTCGATGCGATCGACAAAGAAGATTATTTCGATGTTCCTCATCAAGCTTTCTTCCCTCACGTTTATTGTGTCGACACAGACGAAGCAGAGAAAACTAAGGCTATAGCTGATGCTTATTCCAATGATTTCAATACAATCAAAGATGTTTTATCAAAGTATCTAAAATAAATAAAAATTGTTTGTTTTGTAAAATAAGGTTGATTTCAAAATGTCGTTAAATCGGCTCTCAGACTTAAAGTATAATAGCTTGTGGGCTGGCTAAGAGATTTGGATAAGTTTTGGAATATGATCACAAATATATTCATAAATTATTCACCAAAATCGAATAATTTGCAGAAAAATAGCATTGACATACAAAAAGACAGCTGTTTATAGTGAATTTTAAAGTTGGTCACTCAAAATTTTTTCAGAAAAGATGCTGACAACTTTTGGAAAGTTTTTCGGCCGTAACCATTCAGAGGGCGCCGCAAAAAAGATGACGTCGATGTTCGGAAGGAAGGCTTTGCCCGGCGTAGGCAGAATTCTCATGACAACAAGCTGCAAAGGCGGTGTTGGCAAATCAACAGTCGCTCTCAACACAGCGCTCGCATTGAAGAACGCCGGAATGAGGGTTGGACTCTTCGATGCCGATATATACGGTCCATCCGTCCCAACTATGATGAATACTGAAGGAAAGCCGTTATTCTCAGACGCAGAGGGCAATTTCATCCCTGTTGAGAACTATGGAATGCCAACAGTCTCAATCGGTTACGGAATCGATCCAAAGACAGCGATGTTGTGGAAGGGTCCAATCGTTGGAAAAGTTATTTCCGATTTTTTGAGAAATGCGATATGGCCGGAACTCGATTACCTCGTTCTCGATACTCCTCCGGGCACAGGCGACGTTTTGATGTCGATTGCTCAAAATGTCCCAATTGATGGTGCTATCGTTGTTACACAGCCACAAAACGTCGCTGTTGCTGATGTTATCAGGAACTTCGATATGTTCAAGCACTTAAAGGTCAAACCAATCGGAATTATTCAGAATATGGACGGATTCCGCTGCGGAAAGTGCAAGACAATTACAAAAATCTTCCCAGGTGAGGGTGCTGCTGAGCTTTCCAAGAAGCACAACGTCCCACTCATCGCTTCTATTCCAATTGTTCCTGAGATCGCAACATCGGGCGACAAAGGCGTCCCAGCACTCCTCGCTCACCCAGATTCCGAGTACGCAAAGATCTTTGCAGGCATCGCAAAGCACGTTATCAAGTCCCTTCCAAAGAAGGCACCAAGATATCCAGCAAGAAAACCAGCTGAAGTTGCCGCAGAGCAATCTAAGTAATTAATGTATTATAGTCTATATAGTTTAAAAATCTGAAGTTTTTTTTCAAATCTTTTGAAATCATCAATTTTTTATCATTCTCAAAAACCTTTTTGATGTTATAAAATTTGTAAAAAGAAATGAATTTTATTTACCATCCATCACCGAGGACGTCACGGTTCCACATTGCGGTGGCAGATACGTATCTGAAGAATCTTTCTCTCTTTTTGAATCTCTCGACTTGATCTCTTGTGAGTTCGAAGTCGAGGTGGTTGTTCTTGTAGATTCTGTTTGGGTTGACAGACTTCGCAAGAGGTGAAGCATCTGGCTCGAGAGTGAGCAAGAACTTGAGCGCATGTTTTGTTCTCGAAGTTCCTTTCATATGAAAAAGATTGGATTAACAGAGACAGATTCGTTCTTGGTCCAGGTCATGCATCTTCATTACTGTACTCAATGGTCCATCTTTACGCACGCGGAATCACAATGAATGACATCAAGAACTTCAGGTAATTTGGCTCGAAATGCATCGGTCATCCTGAACACATGTTAGTTCCTGAGATTGAGGCAAAACCCGGTCCATTTGGTCAGGGAATCGGATATGCTGTTGGTATGGCACTCTCTGAGCTCCATCTCGCAGCAAGATTCAACAGAGAAGGATTCTCATTGTTCGATCACAAAGTTTTCGCATTTGTCTCCGATGGAGAAATGATGGAAGGCGTTCAAGCAGAAACAGCATCATTCGCTGGACACCAGAAACTCGACAACCTCATTGCCATCTATGACGACAACCACATCATGATCGATGACAACACAGACATCACATTCACAGAAGACGTCCAAGCAAGATACAGATCCTATGGATGGCACACAATCGAAGTAAAGAATCCTGATACTGATCTCGAAGGAATCAAGAATGCAATCAAAGATGCTCTCAATTGCAAAGGATCTCCTGTTCTCATCATAATCAAGACAACACTTGGATCTGATGTTGCTGATACATCAAAAGTCCACGGAAACCCACTCAATGAGGAACAACTTGCAAATGCAAAGAAATTCTTCGGTTTCAATCCAGAAGAATCATTTGTTGTTCCAGAAGAAGTCTACAAATACTATGATGACGTCAGATCCAAGGCACATCCGAAGGCTGAAGCATGGCGTGCAATGTTTGCTAAATATGCAAAGAAATATCCTCAGGAATACGAAGAGCTCCAAAAGATCATCAATCCTTCATTCACTGTCAAGGAATTCAAGAAGTTCATGCCGCAGACAGATGACAAGACACTTGCCACAAGAATGGCTTCACAGTATGTTCTCAATGCTGTTGCATAGCACGTTCCAAGACTCATTTGCGGATCTGCTGATTTGACTCTGTGCAACAACACAGATCTCGATGGAGAAAAGTCATTCCAGCCTTCATCAGGCGAAGGAAGATCGATTGAGTTCGGAATCAGAGAACACGGAATGATTGGAATTGCAAACGGAATCCAGTTCTATGGACTTCTTGGTTTGATCCCATTCGATGCAACATTCTTGACATTCATTCAATACAGTCTTGGCGCTTTAAGAGTTGCTTGCCTCGAAAGCTTGAGACAGATATACATCATGACACACGACTCGATTGATCTCGGTGAGGATGGTCCAACACATCAAAATGTCGAGAATTTTACAATGCTAAGAGCAATGCCGAACTGTGTTCTCTTCAAGCCAGCAGACTACCTCGAGACATCTGCATGCTACACGGCAGCATTCGTCGGAAAGCCAAGACCAGCAATCTTCACACTCTCAAGGCGCTTCCAGGAGTGAGCTTCGACGGAGCACTCAAAGGAAGCTATGTCGTCAAGGATACACCTGACTACAAACTCATTCTCATTGGAACATGCACAGAACTCAAGCTCGCTTATGATGCAGCTGAAAAAATTGGTGTTCCTGTTCGCATTGTCTCAAAGCCATCAGTCGAATTGTTCGAGGAGCAGAGCTTGGAATACAGGAGATCTGTTCTTCCATGAAATGTCCCAACAATCTCTGTTGAAACTGGTATCTCTCTTGGATGGCAGAAGTACTCATACGCACACTTTGGCGTTGAATCATTGGCCTTTCTGCTCCTAACAAAGAGATATATGAACACTTTGGACTCACTCCAGAGAAAGTATCAGAACGCCCCAAATCAGTCCTGAAGTTCTACGAAACGCATCCAATCCCAGATCTATCAAGCATTCCAATTTATTAAATAAAAAAGGGTTATAAATAATTATAAAGGGGTTTTTATAAAAATAAAAGGGATTGTTAAAATTTTAAGGGTGATAAAAAGTGCCATAAAAATGCTCCGTGACTGGGATGAGTTCAATAAGCTTTATCCCGACAGAGAGTCGACGAAACCAATCGCATATTCGTATCTATCGTCGAAGTATGGTCTCGGAATCATGCCAGACGAAGAACCTGTAAATGTTCCACCAGATTTTCAAGGAATTTTCACACAAAAGGAACTCTATGCGTTTGAGCAAGGAAAAGATAACAGAATGTTCGCTCTTCCGTATGTTCAAAATCAAACAAGAGAAGATGAACCAAATCCAGCTTAATTTTACACTCAAACCACTATTGCTTGTGAATTTCTAACATTTCTGACGATTTATTGAATACCTTTTACAAAATATTATTATTTGATTCATATTTCGATCTTCACTATTTAGTAACCTTTTCTAATGATAATTGTTTATAAACATGTATATTTGATTTTACATAAAGCTCATTTTGTATTTATTAGATTTGCAATTTATAAATATTTATTTAAATTAACAAATAGTATAAAACTTCTTAAATTTTCTATGGTACTGATGTTCTATTGGAATTTCTGTTGTTTTTCTTATAAAATTTGATAATAAGTTAATAATCGTGCGTTTCTTGGAGAGTTTTGATAGCCTGCCTGAATGAAGCAACAACGTATTTAGCTGTTTCAAGATATTTAACGACTAATCTATCAATTGCCTTTCTTTCAGCGATTGTTAATTCAGCAGCTGTCGCCTTAGCAACAGGAATAACTGCTTTGTCGAAAATTTCCATTGTCATTCTCATAAGACGTTGTCTTACAATTGGATCTTTTGCAACATTCATTATTTATTATTGTCACTTTTATTCAAAAATGGCATATAAAACTATTTACATGGCAACAAATCATTTTTTGAAAACATCAGATGTACGATATCTACAAAGGTAATATAAAATATAATTACTAAAATTTTTCACTTTTTAATTATGGAATCAGATAAGAAGCCAACAACGAGGAAAGAACCACCAGTTCTTAGAAATTATTTTATTGCTCTTCACTTTGTTGGCCTAATTGCGTATTTCTCTACGCAAACAGCGTCTCTTTACAAAAGTTTTATATCCGATCGCCCAATTTTCTTTGTTTTTATCATGATATCATTCTTCACGGTTCTATACTTCTACTCTAAAGCGTGTAAAGATGCAGGATATCAAATAGAAGAGCCTCAAAAAACAGAAGGATTATTTTTCTCCGAAGATGCTGGAATGCATGTACAAGTTCGCGCCTGCTATTGCAGAGATTGCAAAAAGATAGTCTTGAGGCGCGACCATCACTGTCCTTGGACCAGCCATTGTATTGGTCGCGATAATAATGTATATTTCCTTATGTTTACATTAATAGAGTCCATTCTTATGATGATAGTACTCTTGGATTTATTCTCTTCACTTTATTATTCGATTTTAGATAATACTTACTTATCTTCTCTGTTTTCTTGGATAGCATCGGTAGCTATGGTTGCTTTTGCACTCTTCTTCACTTTTACCATCACTTTGCAGACTGTTGACTGCATGATCAAAAATACAACAGTTTGGGAGTATAAATGCCACGATAGAATTACATACTTGGACCCATATCCACCGTGGTTGAGTCCTTTCGACAATGGCGTTTGGGCAAATATTGTTGAATTCTTTACAATGAAGAGCAAGAAAACAACATGGGAGCTTCCTTCAAAGAAGTTCCGCCTCCAAGATTTACGTGCTCCGACTGAAATCAAAGAGAAAATGGATATGTACATGAAAAAATTTGGAAAGCAGCAAGCTTGCAAGGATAAGAATTGCCAAGAACACAACAAGAAGAAAGGACCCAGACTTGCACCAGACTCAATGATTTATGTTTGAAAAATAAAATTATACATGTTTGATACTTCATACTTCAACATCTCTTTATTTCCTTTGAGCAAATTATTTTCCATCATATAGCATATCATATAACAAAAAAAATGCATCATCGCATGAATAAAGGCAATACTCAATCAGAGGACCAGTCAAACGAGTACTACGATGAAAAGGAGTCGTATTATTCTGATGAAGGAGATCAATCTTTCGATAAAACTGATAATGATTCGCAAACAATTAAATCCGAAACAACTTCATCTAAAGAGGCCCCTCATAAAATGCAGAACCCACGCAATGCAATTATCAATAAACTCGGTTTAAAAATCAATAATAATCCAGACGTTAATAATAAACGCATTTACTCTGTGACTGAACCGAAGATTTCAGCCCGCAGCATTGACAGATCATCGACATCTCCGGCTTCAAATTACAATTATCATTATTCGAGTGAAGAAGACTTCGATTTCGAACAATATGAGGCTTACATCAATGAACTCGCTAACAACAAACATTTACCACCTGAAGATTATGTTGATGCCGTTGAAGAATATATTAATCAATGCATTCCTAAGGCAATCGAAACTAGAAACTACAAAGAAGCCTCCATGTATCAAAAGGCACATCAAAATTTGCAAATTTTGATGAAATCACAAGCTGAAGAAATATCTTATCAAAACAAAGATAAATTGCAATTTGCTCAACGAAAAATCAAAGAATTCAATGAAAAATATGACCAGCAGATCCGCCGTAAGTGTGCTGAGTTCAATGTCCTTAAAAATAACTTAAACGAAAAGTTCGAACAAGAAGATCAAGAATTCGAAGATAAATGGAATTCTCCATAACAACTCACTCCATTTTCGAAGACTTCAAGGCAGCTTCTTGATCTGCACCTCGTTGAGCAAAAATATGATGAAGCAGGAAGGTTCGGTGAAGCAGATGGAATAAAGAATCGTGCGGACAAACTCGAAGCAGAAGAAACGAAAGAAGCTCGAAGACAGCTTATGGCAGAAAGGCAGCGTGCTTATGAGTCACTGAAAGCAAATCAAAAGAAGCAAATGGATGGACTAAATAGCTATAAAGAAAGAGAGACCAACATCTTGGAGTTGAAAAGACAAAAAGAACTCAATGGTGTTGAAAAGTATGCGAAAAGGCAGGATATTGCCAATCCACCACCAAGAATCAAAGATGCAAAGCTATTTAAGCCAAGACAGAAGAGATATGATGTCGAGACAAAGAGTTATACTCTCAACTTAGGAAAATTCAATCTCAAGCAAGTTATTCATCCAGAAACAGCCAGAACACCAAGAAGCACAAAGAAGATGACTGTATTACCTAATCAATAAATTATTTGTATGTATTTTAGTAATAATAATAACATTTTTTTTTTTAAAAAAAAAAAGCAAACATTAACAAAAACAAAAATCAATCGCCGGATGTAAGTAACTGAATTACATCACGAGGTCTTCTATCAGGGCTATTTGGCTTAGTGGCTGGTAATCGAGACATCTTTGACGGAGGCTTCATGTTGACAGATACTGTTGTTCTCTGCATTGCAGCTGTTGATGGCTTCGATGGTAAAGCTGAAACAGATGATGAGGTATTTCTAGTATTTGTGGATGAACCTGTTCTCGAATTTGGTGATGGAACAGGTGCCTCTTCAAGCATTCCAGCGAGATGTGCTCTTGGCCTTCCACAGAGCAAACAGTGGAACTTTGATGAAGCGCCAGCAGTGTCTGAGTTGTTTGTGATCATTCCGAGGAACTTTTGGAGAACAATTTCGAGTTCATCACGAGTGACCCAATCAAGGAATGAGCACTGTGTGTTCTCGATCTTCTCGTTGAGTTCTTTGATGACAACCCTGAATTTGTTAAACATTTTCTCAACAAATGTTCTGTCAATCTTGTTATCGACAAGGATGACAGCATCGTTAACTTCTTTGTGCATCTGTGCAAGTTGTTTCTTAACGCTGTCATTAACTTGCTCTTGCAATTCAGCAATAACTCTTCTTGCTTCTTTGCCGACTTTCTCTTCGATGATCTCCTGTGGGATCTCTGCAGGAAGTGGCTGCAAAGGAGTCTGTTGACCATATCCCGGCGGTCTGTAAGGAGTCCTTGAAATACGCTTGTTATTCTCAATAATGATTGTCTTGCGAGTTTCAGTATTGATCTTTGGTGGATCTTCAAGCTCTGCTGCCGGCGGAGGCTGTGCTCTGCTTTCTGGAACAGTTGCTTCATAGCCACCAGCAGGATCAAGGAGCAATGGAGTGAATTTGTGTGGCTCAACACTATTTTCTGATGTGAACAAATCAATGTGGGCGATCTTGGTGGGTGTTCTTGGTTGTTGCTGTGTGTCTGAGATACTGAACTGATTATCTGACTGCGAAGCGCTGAATGATGACGTTGATGACTGACGTGGCTCTCTGTTATCAATAGTTGTGACCATGAAATTACCAATATCATCGATTGAGAAATGCGAAGATGTGAATGTGAACTTATAAATCTTTTGAGTGTTTTCAACTGAGTGCGATGTTTGTCTCTCTGATGTATCTGGTTCAGAACGCTGTGTATTTGTAGTGCTATCTGGATGTGAGCGAGTTGGAAGAGGCGTTAATGGCTCCATCTTTCTGATGTTCTTTGTAATGGTGACTTTAGGAGAATCATCCTTTTGCTTTTCGTTGATTTCCGGCATCTTCGGTCCATCGGATGAAGTAAGAAGCGAAACCATCTTTCTCTGTATACTTGCAATGTTATCGTTCATCTTGAGAGTAAGATTATCCATGTCATCCCTAACCTCATGGAGCTGAGCAACGAGTTGCTGCTCTTTAGCATTGTGAGCAGCGTTGATCCTCATGATGTTGTTGGTGATATTATCAGCGTTATCTTGCTGCACTCTGATTGATGTCTGCAATTGCCTGATAGCTGCATGGTGCTGCTCAACTGCTGTGCGAAGCCATTCGATGTCGCTGACAACTCTCTGCGAGGATTTCATCTCTGTCTTGTATGTGTGAGTCTCGAAAATCTCAACTTTTTGTGGGCTCTTGACATCAATCTGGAATGGGTCTCCTTCCTTTGTTTCTCCAACTGGTGTGCGTGTTGGCAGTGGAGGAAGCTCTTCTGTGATTAACTTGATCTCTGGAAGAGGTTTCATACTCTCATAAAGCTCCTGAGTTGAAATTTGAGGAACGTCAGCAACAAGTTTGATTCTTGATTCTGATTTCTCCGGAAGCTCACCAACTTTCTCTTCTTCCTCCTTTGCTTGCCTCAGTGTTGGCTCTTTAGGTGGTTCTTCCTTTGTAGCCGCTGGAAGTTTCTCAGAAGACTTAGATTTAGCAGAAGAAGGTTCGGAGATGTGAATGGGCTCGATTTCGCGATTTCCTGGGATTGTGTCTTCAATAACCTCTGTTACCACTGGCGGAGGCTTCGGGAGATCAGGAATTCGAGGTGATGTCGCTGTGTTCTTTGTGAATGTGTTAATATTTGGTAATTGCTTGAAAGAGTTGCCTCCTGAAATATTCGGGAATTTCCAGTTGTCTACTGCCGTGATGACCTCATTAACCTTGCGTTCAATGCGTTTTGTGATTGTTGGGAATTGTAATACTAAATTATTAACATCAGTTTCGATTTGAGGGTATGTTTTGAGTTGATTGCTGATTTCTTGAACTCTCAAAGCAACGGAATTGAAATCACTTGTATCGAATTCTTTCGGTTTAATTACCGGAAGATTATCAATTTTTAACTGCAGAGCTCCGATATCGTCTTGAAGCTGCTTGTAAATTTCTGGTGTTTCGCTTTGCTGAGGCTGAAAATTCGGAGCAAAGTTTTCAATAGTCTCATCTACAAGTCTTTTTGTCTCAGAAATCATTGATAGATATATATTTTCGATGTCTTCTTTTAGTTGTTGTATTGAAGCTTCCATATTCGATTTAATTCCACTTATATTATCGTTAATATTCGAAATCGAAATCGCAGAATCTTTTTCATGTTGCATAAAGTCATTATTTAGTTTGTCAATTTGTTCCTTCGTAGCGAAAGTTGGCAGAAAGCCTTCAACGCGTTCCAAGCGAATCGACTGATTCTGGAAAAGCAGCAAGATTTCATCCAGAACTTTCTGCATATGGGCCTTATCGTAGTTGATGGACATAAGTCTGTCATCCTTGATGAGACCTTGTAAATCAGCCATAAAATCCTTAGTAAAATTTCTTGCACGTTAATTCGTAATTTTCCTCAAATTTCTCTAAAAATCAAAAATTAAGCACTATATTAATTACACATTACGAAAATTAAAGGAAAACTAATGATTTGTGCTAATATTAAAATTCTTGACAAAAGTGATACATTTTGAAAAGTTTACAAAAAGTATCAAGAATGGAAATATTTGATGTTTTGACATGTAAATTCTCAATTGGTAGTAATTTTATATCAATTCTTTCATTTCTTTTCGTCATAAAGATCATATTTAGAGCAAAGAAAGTCAAATCTATCATCAAAAACTTCGAGTAATAAATGAGCATCTATTTAAATTAGTCACCATCATATTTTCGAATACAAAAATAAAATTGTTCATCAAAAAAAGTTCACAACATAAATAATCCTTTATTTTGCTTAAAAGCTTATTCTCGGGTCTCATAAATATTAGATCAATTCCTTTATTATCATGAAAAATAACCAAATACCCAGATGTTCGACAAGATGCAAGTTCCCTTTAGGCCGGGGGAGCATCGGATGATAACGATTATTTCAGTTTGGCCAGCCACCTGGAGCTGATACAAATCATGAACAGTAGTGAAAGCATACAATATACGCCTCCTGTTAGACATAATATCTATTGTCATGATTCAGCCCTAGTAGAAAAAATTTTCAAATATTTTGAAATTTGCGAAAATAACAAAAAAAAAATACAATTATCAGAAATTGAAAAGAAAGGCAAAATACTATTATATACACTGTCCAAGTGGTATAAAAAGAGAAGCATAAAAGGAAAAGAATGGAGACCTGAGGATGACTGGGGAAAAGGAAAACTTATTTTTAGTCGAAATGAAGATGAACAAATAAAAGATACGCTAAAAACGCAATATCTTGCATACGGAATTCCTGTAAGAAGAAGACATTTGCAAAAAAAATTTAACCAAGTTCCATCATTCTTTGCACCCAGACAAGAATGATCGGAAACTATTGGCCCATTCCATAGTGAAGCGTTTTGTATTAAGAACCTGTCTTAAATTTCGAAAAATACGAAAAAAGAAAAGATCGGAGGTAAGAATGGAAGCAGTAGAGAAATTCATTGATGAAATCAATGATGCGATAGACTTATGTCCTCCTGAATACATATTTAACTGTGATGAAACACCATGGAATTTCATCTACGGTGATGGAGAGGTTCTAGCCGAAAAGAATGCACCGCAAACAGCTCATCTTACATCAGATGAAAAACAGAAATTTACAGTAATTGCAACCATTAATTTGGCATGTATGACGTTCCATCCAATCCTTCTTGCTTAAGGAACCACTCAGAGATGTCATGGACAGTTCAATGGTGTGGAATCTGACGTTAATTATGTCATCATGCATTCTCCAGGAAACACAAGGACTGAAAACATCCTGAAATATCTTGAATACTTTCATGAATGTGCGGAAGGAAATTTGGTTGCCCTAATCATGGACCGTTATTCATCAGATGACTGTGAGCAGGTTGAAAAGAAAGCAGTAGAGCTGGATATCTACATCATTTGGATTCCTACAAGTGGGACCGATGAATATCAGCCGCTTGATCGCTTTGTGTTCGGAGCGATCAAGCAAACTGCTGCAAGAATGTTGGCAGATCGGATGTTTGAGTCTCCAACTCCATTTTCGAAAGTTGAAGCGGCGACAATGTTTCTTAATATTTGGAAGAAAGTACACACACACAAATGAGGCAGCCCAGCGAGCCAGGGGCTCGCCTTGTGCCCATGGATGAGAGGATTTAATGATTTTCATGAGGTTTGCACAGTAAGATTTGAAGATTTCGTCAGTTTTTACATTTA
>JALKBU010001041.1:0-17909 GCA_023091735.1 Trichomonas tenax | reverse complement strand
AGCTCATGATTTTCATTTTCTTGCTCATATTTTGTCGTATGCATGAATTCATAAGATAAAACATATGGATTCAAAAACTAATAGAGCCGGTTCGGAAATATGCATTGAATATTACTTGTAGAAACAAGTCAATGGCTTTTGCCATTGAACTTTAGTAACAATGTCACTTTTTCGAAATCATGAAAAATGCAGTATAAATCGTTTTATAACTTGCTATAAAAATTTTTCTGGGCAAAACCACTGGCATTGGAGCAATCTATAGAATTTTCTCTAGAATATAACAGAAGTGGACTGAGGATAAAAAATTTCAGGGGAGCACACTTTTATAGCACCATATTTCCAAAATTGAATACATTCATCAAGAAATCTGGATCCGGATAGAATCTCAACGAGCAAGTTGTAGTAGATTATGAGCTACTATTACTACTACTGGGATTTTTGTATCTTCTTCTTATATATCGAGATAACTCTGGTTGAATTTTCACCTTTCACGGTGGTATAACTGATTTTATATCTTGTTATAAAAATTTTTCTGGAATATGTGAACCATATAGGGTGATTCTGTACCTGTCTGTGCAGAAAGTGACAGAAGTAGACTGAGGATAATTTTTTTTGCCGTTGTGAATTTTTCAAACATTGATCTCGTAGCTAAATTTTGTTATTTTATTTATAATACAATATTTTTATCTAATAAATATAAAGGAAATCATTGTGGTTCTTCGCCATATTAGTTACAAGAAATCATATTCAATATTGAACGAGATATTAATTTATAAAAATTGAACATTCTGCTTCTTATAACTTAATCTTCACAAGGCAGAGTCCAATAATATTAGTATATATATTATATATGCCCTATATACTATAATGTGACAGAGAGCAAATTGCAGGTTAATGATATTTTCTCGGTAAAAATGAAAATTTTAAAAAACATCAATTTTTAGTTCTCACTATCCAGGTGCTCGCTGAAAGTGCATACAATAGTGATAAAAAATATAGTTGGTATGTATACATATAGATATACTTTAAAGTCTTTTGATTGGACTTTTAGAGTAGAAGAGTGAAGCTTAAAATTTGAGTAC
Organism: Trichomonas tenax; assembly: GCA_023091735.1. Lineage (NCBI taxonomy): Eukaryota > Parabasalia > Trichomonadida > Trichomonadidae > Trichomonas > Trichomonas tenax. The sequence goes on along the minus strand of JALKBU010001041.1, from coordinate 16,827 downwards.
TTGGAACTGGAGCCTTAATTCAAAACAATTGTTTCAATTCAAAATCAAAATTTATCGAATTATAAAATAACAAATAGATATCAATGTAATGCAATATGCAGTTCAGTTACTTCACTTTTTACCAAATAATGTATACTAAATCATTCATTTTATAAATAATTATTAAATATTGATTGATAAAATGAAAAGATGTCAATGAGGAAGTTTATTGTCATGTGTTGATATATTAAATGTTAGCAATGATGAAGGTTTATGTAAAATAAAATATAAACATAAAAAAAGTTGACATGAAGAACATAAATATAAAACGCAAAAACATACAAACATCTGAATGGTATAACAGCCATCATACTTACATGGTTAAAGATGATATTGCTCGCTTTGAAGGTTTCATATATCGTGTCACCTTTGGGAATTCACGTGTGTATAAGTTAGATCTGACTTTAGCGACAATCTGAGAGTTTCCTAAACGAGATTGTTCTCTCTCAGACCTTTGAGCAAGTTCTTGAAGCTCAAGTTTCTTCTTTTCTTCCAAAAACGCAATTTCTTTCTTGTGCTTCTTTAGAAGTTTTGCTTTTTGCTTGATATATAAATCATGAACATCATTTAACCTTTTATCGCGATAATTCTTTTCAATCCTTGACGCCTCTTGGTAGAGTGCATTGGCCATATAGTAGTCATGGTTAATTCCAAATTTTTTAGATTGAGATTTTTTCAATTCAACTTCATAGACAGGTCTTTTAAGCTCTCTCTGTTTGCTCTGTTCGTAGGAAGCATCCAAATCTGCCAATTGCTGTTGTTGCTGTTCATATAATTGATGAAAACGTTCGTTATATCTGTCTTCAATCTCATTCTGCTCACGTTGAGACCTTATTTTCTCGTACATAGACATTGTCTGAATTTTACGCGATGTTTCCAAGAATTCTTTATCATTTTTCGTGTTCTCTTTCTTTAACGACTGCTCCAGCTTCTTTATCCTATCACTGATCGCTTGTGCGAATTTGAAGTCGAAATCATCGACAGCTGCAATGTGTTCTCTTCGAAGCGACTCTAATTCATCGTTCATCAGAAAAATGTAAATTTTATTTTAAATCTTAAAACTTCTTATATCAGGGATATCAAATATTGCATTTATTTTAAAAAATGATTGTAAAATATTGAAAAGAAAATTTTATTAATATCACTTTTGCTATCTAAATCCTTCTTCGCCAATTTTTTATCATTATTACAATTTATTCTTATTATAATTCTATTTCAATTATTTATTTTGTTCGAAAACTACTTTTAAGGACTATTTTTGATATGTTTAACAAAAAAATCGTGCATTTTTATGTTTAAAAACTTAATTTCAACGCAGGGGCAGTGTCAAATATCAAAAATACTGGCAATTTCACGAAAAAGACAGGCTGTGAGAGTTAGACCCAAATATTCGAAATGTGAGTTTTTCTCGACAATTTACTAATAGATACGCCGATTTTTATGTGAATTTCTATTTAGTATATGATGTAGATTATGGATATCAAATAAAAATATTTATCGATAATTAAAAAAAACCGCCAAGATTTGCTTTTATCGTATCGTCACTTTTAAACAATGGCGACAAATTTTGAAGACTTTATCATATCAATCCTCGAAACAGACACGATTGAAGATGAGAGAGTCGTAATATCCAACGAGCTCGCAAATATGCGCACATTTATTCGCGATTGCAGTGAACATTATAAGCCACGCCTCGTTCTAAAGCTGATGTACTTGGATATGATCGGCGAAAACACCGCCTGGGGCCAAATGGAGATTGTCAGCCTCATGGCTCACGATCGTCCGAGCTATAAAAGAATTGGATATCTTGCTGCAGCTAATATTCTCGACGAAGACAACGAAAGAATCGTTCTCATTACACACACAATGCAAAAAGATCTCCTCAATCCAAATCCATTAGTCCAAATGCTTCCATTAACACTTCTGGCAAATATCGGCGCTGTAGAAATGTGCAGAAATCTTGTAACAGAGGTTCAGAAACTCCTCGATTCGCCGTTATCGGCTATGCAGAAGCGAGCAGCAATGGCTTCTGTCCATATAATTCGCAAAGTTCCAGAACTAGCCGAATCCTTCCGTCCATACGTCCAGAAACTTCTCAATCACTCAGCACACTGCTGCGTCATGGCTGGAATTATGCTCGCACTTGAAATGATCAAAGTTGACCCAGATCTCGTAAATCAGTGGGCACAGTTCTGCACACCGTTCACAAAAATACTCAAAAACTTATACGAATCACGTTCTTCCAGTGAATTTGCATTTTCGATTTTCTATGATCCTTTCTTACAGATTAAGATTATGAAGATCTTGGCACACTTGAAGTGCCCATCTGAGGAACTCGATGAACTTCTCGCATCTATCATCACTTCCGTCGATGTCAGACGTAATACTGGCAGATCGATCCTTTTCCAGGCTATTCAGACAATCAATACATGCGCAAAGAAGGCTTCTCTCAGGTCTCTCGCTTACAACCAGATTGGCCGTCTTTTCACGTTCAAGGAGCCAAACGTTCTCTATTCCGCTCTTTCCGCGTTCTCACAGATTCTCTACAACGAAAACCAGATCATCGACAGAAGCTCAGCAGATTCAGTCGTTCTCCAGCGTTATAAGTCTCAAGTCGTCTCATGCCTCGACCACAAGGACGCTTCCATCCGCCGCAGAGCTCTCGATGTCATTACGGCGCTCGTTGATGAGTCTAACGTCGAGATTCTCATCCCAGAAGTTTGCCAGTACCTTCACCTCGCTGATGGTGACTTCAGAATCGAACTTGTCGCTAAAGTCTTCGCTTCTGTTCAGCGCTTCGCTCCAAACCCAGAGTGGAACTTCACAACAGTCCTCAACATCCTCATAGACAGTGGAAACTATGTTGGCAACGATGTCATTTCCTCCATCTGCAAGCTCATCGGACAGCACTCCAACCTGAGATACAAGGCCTGCCAGATGCTCACAGAGAAGCTCGCCGATAACAGCAGCAACCAGGCTCTCGTCCAGGTCGCTGCTTGGGCCATCGGTGAGTTCCTCGAGGAGGATAACGGCGCTTCCGAGACACTCAAGCGCATCTTGTTGATGCCACAGACAAGCGTCGAGACAAAGTGCTACATCATCATCGCTTTGGCTAAGGCCGCCGTCAGATTCAACCAGATTCCAAACGTTGTTCCAGTCTTCAAGGAACTTGCTACATCCAACAACCTCGAAGTCCAGCAACGTGCCGGTGAAATCCTCAACATCTTGAAGAAGAAGGAGCTCTATGACGATCTCCTTGCGCCACTCGAGTTCGAGGAAGCACCAGTTGGCGAGATTGCCGCCAGCCAGAAGCAGGAGACAAACCTCCTCGACTTGGAGATGGACACAGCACCAAAGACGGAACAGACACCAATCGATGCTATTGCTGCACTCCTTGGCGGCCAGAGCATCGCACCGCAGAAGCCACAGCAGCCAGCTGTTGCCGCGGCTTTAGTCACAGATATGGCAAAGCCAGCACCACAGGAGCAGACGAAAGCCGAGATCACTCCTCCAAAGGGAGCTGTCGAGGCACTCAGAACACCAGATTACGTTATCTACTTCGAGTTCCAGCGCAATGCCAATAACCCGAACCAGCTCGCCATCAGATCAACATGCTTCAACCTTGGCGATATCGCTCTTGGTCAGTTCCAGATCCAGTACGGTATTCCTCAGGGCTGGGCTATCTCGCCACAGGCACCAAGCGGCAATGTCTTGGAGCCACTCGGCGGAAGGCCAATTGTTCAGGTCCTCATGCTCCAGAACAGAGGCGTCAACAAGCTCCAGATGAAGACCCAAATCCAGTACCTCTACAGGTCGCAGCCACTCAAGGAGAACGGTACTATCAACCCAGCGATCTTCGGGTGATCAAAACAAACTTTTTTATTTTATCTATAAACATTGAATCTTTTTGGTTTATTTTATAAACAAATTATTTTTAAGGGATGACGCAACTGTTTATTTTCACTGGTGCATTAATCGCAGTCGATACAGCAATGCTATATGATTCAATCAATCAATAAATGTATACATGGTAAGTACACTTCATGCACTATCATTTGGCATCATTAATACAATAAAATGAAGAGTTTTAAAATCTGATCATCAAATTTAATTTTTTTTTTGAAACTTAATTTTTCTGCTTATCTCTCTATAGTTAGCTTTTGTTTGTATAATCGAATGATTGTATGCATATTATTTTCCTAAAAATCCAATATTGGGTCAGAAGATAGAGGTTTTTGATAAAATTGTATGTTTATTTTCGAAAAAATCATATGTTGTCCTTCAATTTCGACTTTTATACGGATCAGAAATTGTCCGACCACGATGTTTTGACCATTATTTATATCATTTTTATGTGTTTTTTGATCTTTCAATAGAAAAATCTCGAAATTTTTGAAAAATAAATAATGCAAATTGATTTATTTTAGGTTGGCAATATTATGCTCCTAAAATTTCAAAATCTCAAAATCTCAAATTTTTCAATACATTGTTGGGTTATTCACTCAAAGTATTAAAGGGGCTGCCTAAAGAATGTCACTTTTAATAGACAATAATGGTTTTTGAAAAATAATCGTTCTTTTCATCTCAATTCCATGTCAGAAAGTGACAACTTGACCAACAAAAGTGACATTCCAAGCAACGCTAGTTTCATGCCTAAAATAGAATGATATTATTTTCAGTTTAAAGTATCATTCATGATATATGCTTGTGCAGAACACTATACATTGTTCTTAACATATTAGAAAATTTCAAAAATAATGACTAGAGAGAACTGCATTTCAATGCAACTTATTCGACTGAGTTGAAAGCCGGAAAAAATGGATTGAAATAAGGATACTACCGTTTAAATTCAGCAAAATCGCACAAAAGTGGAAATGTTGAGTTACTTCAAGATTTTCAACAGTTTCCTTGACTATAAATTTGCATCCAAAACAAGAAAATGACTCAAAATCAATACAGGGACCTCGAATGTAATCATTTATGTTAAAATCATTCATTACATTACGAAGCACAACTTCAAACAGTAGAAATTATGAGATCGCGTCAGGAGTGCATGAATTATTCGAAAATTTAAAAAATAACAATACGAAATTTGAAATAAAAGAGAAAGAGGAGAAGAGAAAAAGGAAAGAAGAAAAGAAAAGGGATGAGATACATAAGTTATTATTTGAAATTAATTTGGCGCTATCATCGCCGGAGGCCACAATTTTTTGCGTATTTGTATTGCCAGAAGACAAAGCAAAAATATCACTTTTCCAATCCGTAGACTTTTATAACTCCCAATTCCTGCTAGCGATCCTATACTTGATTATCTACAAACTAATAGAGAGATATTACAAATAAACTAACATAAAAAATATTTTGAAATTTTATTTTCTCATCTGAAGAGATTTATATAATATTTACTATGGTAAATATGAACATCTTTGTATGCATGTACTATTAGTTAAGTGTGGAGCAACATAATCGTTTGTAAAAAGAGTTGCAAGGGATGCAATTTTTAAAAATTGAATGCTCAGACTCAACTATTGAAAATACATTATGCTTATTAGATCATATATGTTATGATTTTTTTTGGTTTAGAGACATCCTTTTGCAACAAACTTTTGTATTGGACATTCAATATTTTTGCTCATTTTTGGTCACTAATGTAGATCATATATCACTGAGCCTATATTTTGCCGCGAAATCGAAAATGCTTATTAGATCATATATATTATAATTTTCCCCGCAAAATTAATTTTGGCGCAAAAATCATTATGCCTCCCAAGACGAAGCAAGAGTGGCATCTTGAATATGCGCGCCTAAAAAAGAAAATGAATGATGTGCTAGATCATATGGGCAAAGAGCGAGAGAGTAACCCTGGTCTGAGAGTTGATGGTAAGCAGTTCACAAAAGAAACTATCAAAAATGGTCTGACTTATACAGTTGGCCATGACTACTTAGAAGCAATGAATTTCGAGTTTTTTCTCAATTTTGTTGATAATGATAAATAACCGAAGATATACATAATGCAAGCCTTTGTCTTGCCCACTGTATTGGTTTCAGCCTTAAATTCTGAATGGTTATAAATTTGTGATTTGAAATTTTGCCAAAAAAAACAATTTGTAGTTATAAACGAGCATTGGTGATATAATCTTGAAAGAGGTATAATGATTTCTGAGACAAGAATATCTGAAAGCCATATTTTTTACGAAAAACCTAAAATTATCTCTCAATTAAAGGACATTTTGCTAGCTTTTATCGAAAATTGTAATCTATTGGATGAATATAACACATGGCTTTAATATCAAAGTCTAAAATGCTTTATTAACCAAGGCTTTGAGTGAATCCACTCATTAATTTAGTGCCACCCCCCTTTTAAATAAAATTGAATAGTTGCGCGAACCATTAAAAATGTTCATAAAAGAATTATTTTATTGTTCGAGAGCAAACTTAAGTTCATCCCATGTGATTGGTTCGCCCTTAGCTTCGTACACGACTAAGTCGATGTCCTGGATGGCCTTCTTGATTGGGATTGGGTTCTTTGCAATGAACTCGGCAGCGTCCTTCTTGTCGGTCTCTGATGGAGAGAACTTCTCTGGTGCGATTGCTTCGACGACTGTGTGGAGTTCCTCGAATGTTGTGAGAGCGTTGAGGGCGACTTCTCTGTAGAAGAAGTTGTCCTTGAGGCCGATGTCTCTCATCTCGTCTCTCATTGATGTTGTGACGAAAATAGCGAGCTTCCTTCCGATTGGCGGGAGGTTCGAAATGAGGTTGAGGATGGCCTGGAAGACCTTGTTGGAGAATCTTGGGCCGATTGGTGTGTACTCGATCAATCTGTCGATGTTATCGATGATGATCGCAGAGTATGGGCTCTTGTAGGCGTCCTCGAAGATCTGGTGGATGCTGCCTGCAATCTTGTCCTCGCTTGTGCCGATGAACTCCAATGCCTGGATCGCCCTGACGAATGAGAAGTTAGCATCTCTGCAGACCTGAGCAGCGAAGGCTGTCTGGCCGCACTTTGGAAGACCGGAGATGCAGAAGGACATCAATGACTGGTTCGGATCGTTCCTCAAAGCGTCCAAGTACTTCTCCATCATGGAGCGTGTCGAGATGAAGCCGTCGGAGTAGTTGATGATACCTCTCTGGCAGAGCTTAGCGAGCGTATCTTCCTCGACACCGAATGCTGGTCTGACTTCGAAGAGAGCCTGCATCATGTGCTGGCGCGTGACCAAAAGGTTGGAGATATCGAGCTTTTCGTTGATCTTGTCGATGTTGATGCGCTCGTTCATAGCGAATGAAACAGCGGACTTGACGACACCAGCGATTTCGGCACCAGTGTAGTTGCTGGACTCGTGTGCGAGCTCCTTGAGATCGACATCCTTTGCGAGTCTGTTGGAATCGCGGAGAGCGGATGTGTGGATGTTGAAGATCTGAAGACGTCCCTTCTCATCTGGAAGGTTGACTTCGATCTGGACTTCGAAACGGCCGGGACGAAGAAGAGCGTTATCGATGAGATCGCGCCTGTTTGTCATACCGATGATCAAAACGTTGTTGAGCGAGTCGACACCATCGATCATGGAAAGGAGCTGGTTAACGATTCTGTCTTCTGTGCCTGTGTTGTCACTGCCGCGTCCACGCTGCTTCGTGAGTGAATCGAATTCATCGAAGATGATCAAGTGCAGAGATGCGTCATCGCCGTTTTCGTTCTGATCCTTGATGGCGTCCTCGAAGAGCTTACGAACGTTAGCTTCTGACTCACCGACGTACTTGTTGAGGAGCTCTGGACCGTTGACGATCTTCGGTTCGACGGTGTTGAGCATCTTACCGATCTGCCTGGCCATGAGCGTCTTGCCAGTGCCTGGCGGGCCGTACAAAAGGATGCCCTTGACGTGCTGGATGCCGAGCTGCTTGATGACAGCCGGTGGGAAGAGACGTGACGCGAAAGCACGACGGAAGAGTGTAGCAAACTGGTCATCGAGACCACCGATGCCCATCTTGTTGAAATCCCAGTTTGGCTTGAACAAAACTGCGCCGGCGCCTCCGTCTTCGTCCTCGATCTGAATGTTTTTGTCTGTCTTCGTGAACTTGAAGATTGTTGATGATGGATTGAACAAAGCAGATGTTGCTGCTGTTGCTTCTTTTCCGTCAGCGATATCTTTAGCCGTGGCAGCGTCGAGCTCGACAGTCTTGAACGTGTACGGGGTGCCGTCGTACTCTACGAAGTACTCGAATGGGCAGACGAAAGGAAGAGAAGCGAGATTTTGTTTCCAGAAATCGAAGAGTTCTTTAGCTTTGAGTTGTATTTTGTGTGATTGTGATTGCTTTTGGAAGTAAATTTCGATCTTTACGCGTGTTGCGAACTTTGTGTCTGTAGTTTGGATATATGGGCGAACAGTGAAGGCCTGATCGAGAGCAGCGTTGAGGAGCATACGCTGGGACTGGTTCAATGAGATCTGTCCCTCCTCAATCTTGCCAATGCTCTCGACTTTGAAGATAAATCCATTAATAATCACGTACTTGTGATCATCGCCTGGAATCTTCGCCAAGACATTAGGATGGACGTAAACGAAGTTAGTCTTCGCTGATGCGACGTTGACTGACTTCGTACACTTTAAAGTAAATGCATTCGACATAATAAAAAAGAATTCTGGCAGTTTTTTGGCACTTTTAATTTTTTTTATATCGTTCTATTCATATTTGACATTTTTAATTTATTTTGTAAAAGCAATTTGTCAGATTTTAAATTAAATCATTATTTTTCCAAATTTTCTTGGGCATAGAACCACTATGAGGTAGACGATATAACCCCAAAACATAAGCTCCCAATTTTAAGTCTAATCATTAATGAAATGAGATGTTATTAATTTTACATGACAAAATTATAAAATTACATGACAAAAATAAAATGATAGCTTCACATATCACGAATTTATTGATTTTATGACCTCGTCTATTGTGCATTTACTGTCTATAAGTTATACTTTAAGCTCCTTAAATATGAACACGATATAAATCTTTTCAGTTTAGGTCGATTTCAGGCATTACTGAGTGATGATAATTTAAAATATGCATTGAGTCAGAACCAGAAGCTCCAATTAAGCACAATTTGGTGTTAAAATTTATAAAAAGAATCATTGGAGAGAAGTTATAATTTGTTGACATCTGATGTTGTGATAAACATCATTGTGACTGAGAATGCATATATATGAGCAAATAGAATTGCAAGCCTGATGAATATTTGGATGAATGATGTTGAATGTTTCTTCCATAAAATCAATGGATTTGGAAAATCGAAATAGTTCAAAAATGAGTTTGCAAATACAACAGACATCAAACTAAAAGAGTATACCCAGATCAAATTAAGCGCAATAGCAAAACAAAAACTCTCGAAAATATAAATTGCTGTTCTTTGTATGAGAGGCCATTTATCTTTATTGGATAGAGCCGCTGAAGTCGTGTAATAATATATTTTTGAAAACCCATACAAAAACGATGAAATTAGAACAACCATGATTGGATTGATTGTCTTCAATAATGTATTGTTGTAGTAAGCAATGAATATGATTGCTTCAATAAGTGGGTAAAGCAATATACGCATTAAATTAAGTCGAATTTCTGATTTGAGTAATGAGAATAAATATAATAAAGATTTCTTTGTCTTTTGGTGCTTGCATCTTTTGTATATGTTAAAATAGTCAGAAATTAATCTTGGAATATAATAAACAAATATCACACTAATTATATAGAAAGCAGGCGCTGTATGATTAAACAAGTAGAACTTAGGACTTTCTTCAGTAAATGCGATACTTATTATACAAAGAAATGCAGCAATAGACATAATACAAATTTTATAATATTTAAAAGGCTGTCTACATCCAGTAATATGGTGGAATTCGAACAAAAATACGATTGCTACGGTGAAAAATGTCAGAAATGCAACAGAAGTTGTTGCAGATCCAAAAAGATCCATGTTATGGCACTTTTTTGTACAAAAAGGTGACACATGTAACATATGACTTCTTTATCAACGAATCCTGCAGATAAAATGACGATTGGTGTCTTCAAAATGATCTATCAGACTGTTTTCGGCACTAAACTCGATGATCAGTTATATCAAAATCTCAAGATTTCGAATGGTGTTCATGGAGAAATCGTATACATGAACGGTGATGTCGCTTGTGGCATCATTGCATCCGAAATCAACGCCAAAAAGATTAAAATCACATCCATTGGCGTTTTAGAGGCATACAGACGTCACGGAGCTGCTGTTACATTAGTTAATGCACTTATTGCATCACAGAAGAACCCACAGTCTATTTCTTGCACATTTTACAAGAGTAATACTGCTCTTGTCAATTTATTTACAAAATTAGAATTCAAGAATATCGAAGAAGCCGGTGATCAAGTCACATATGAGAAATCCCTCGCCTAAATCTATAATATATACGTTTTAAATAGATTTATATTAAACTCTTGTATGACCAATAAAATTAATCTTCCTATTCAAGCCATTTAAACACTTTTTATAATTCCTTATCTCGAAGTTAACTTAATCTTAAAATCAATAAAATGTTATTATATTTTTGTTATATTTCGCAAAATCACTATTTGATTACTGCTATTCTAATACACATAACAATATCAATTATATGGTGCTCAATATTAGATTCTTATGGTGATATTTAAAATTTTGAAAATTATTAAGCAATTATTAATATCAAATCATCAGCAATCAGGAATTTATTTAATTAGCACTCATGATAGACTTAAGCTTCTCGAAAAGCTGTTGGTGGATAGCAACACTCTGCTTCCAGCCTTCTGTTGGCTTCGTTTCTAATATGATACCTCTATCCTCAGCGAAGTGGTAAAGTTCGGCCATTCCTTCCTCAATTTCTTGCATTCCTAAGATATCGATCTGTTTTGGATTCTTTTCGGAGAAGTCAACGAGTTTAACGAGTAAGTGATTGAGATACTTTCCGATGATGAGCTTAACCTGGTCGTCGTCATCCTTCTTGTTGTCTTCTCCGTTGACAGCGGATGATTCCTCGAGCTTTGCGAGGCATTTAACGGATGACATCTCTGTAACTTGGGCTGTGCTATCGACTGAGCTTAAAAGTGCAGCGGAAGATAAAGTAAGTTGAGAAAGACGCTCGAGTAGTTCTTGTCTGTCTTGAATTTGCTGTCTAAGTTTGTTGTTGGCCTCTGTCATTTCCTGTACTTTTTTATGGGTTTCTATTGCTTTCATAATAACTGAGTTTTGATCAACACTCATATTTCGAAATTGAACTGCCTTTTATTTTGCCAAAAATAACTTACATGCCAGAAAAATCATCTTTGGAAAACACATATTAAACCATATATTAATCAATAATCATCATTAACATATGAATGCGTAGTCTTTGCAAACTTCAGGATCGAACCAAATCATCATTTTCCATCTAATATATCTTAATTTATAAACTATGATTCGAATAATAATGCCTTTTAGTTGTTTTCACATATGATGCATTTAGGAAACATAATTGTATGAACAATAATAAGTATTAATTGATGATAAGGGAGGTTTTCATTGTGAAAAGAATAAAAATAAATTTAAGGTTATTGGCATTAACATTTTACATGACATATTTCTTTCGTCCTGACATTTCAACAAACTGATGAGATAAATCGATGATCAAATATGACTCTCCATATCATATAGAAGCTGTTTCTCATCTTTTATGCTCGAAACAACATTCGCATTTTGATGGCGCCAATATAATGAGAAGGGAGTTAGCGATTTAAGACTCATATATTTGCACCGCATCCCATAAGATGAATGTCTTACAGACAATCCGAGCGAAAAAGAAACTCATCATCGTTTTGGATTCACAAGTTGTGAAATTTCATCTATTTGATGGCAGAGAATTATCACATGCAATCTGGTGATCTCATGCAACAAATATTGTTGTATTTCTTGGTGTTCGAAATGAATTTGAGAAATCTTGCCTCAAAACCACCAAATAGTTTAATGACATTGAACTTTTACCTCTAAATGTAAGAGGAAACGGCCCGACATTTTATTTCAAATTTTTGAATGAAAATGAAATATATTAAAATTCCGGTTTAATAGGATCCACTACCGTCACCTGCCACCACTGGTCGAAGTATGAAGATAAAAAGGTGCATTTCGGTTATGTCAGGCTAACAATGTCCTTTTTCAAATTTCTTTATCCAAAATAACGTCCTCCATGAAAAAAAGACTATATTTTTAATCACTCTCTGATTTATAGCTGTTGGGACATGCTTCAAAAAAAACGTCTTTTAATTTTTTTACACAGCAAAATTAATATTGCCATTTTGGAGAGTATAATGATATTGTGCAACTAAAAAACGATATTTTTATTTTTTTATAGAAAATATTGAAGCTATCGACACAGAAATTGGTATATAGATACGCCTAAAGGAGTGCATTAAGAATAACAAAGAAAATATGAAAAATAAATCAGTCTGTGGTCGTGCTTTTATGTGGCTCTCAATTACGTAAACAAATTGAATAAACGCAATTTTATCTATTTCTGAGAAATCTCTATATTCAGTTTCGTAGAGTTAAATTATAAGTGAAAAAATTTTGTGTGTTACTGAAACAACTACAAGTTCTCAATTTCTGTTTTATTTTTTTATATCAATATAATGAGTGCTGTCAAGTGCTGCTCCAATCACATAAGAGTTCCACAGCGTGTTGGCAAGTACAAAGTGATCAAGCAGCTCGGCAATGGGTCCTTCGCTGTCGTTGTGCTCGGGCATGACGAGAAACTTGATAACTATGTTGCAATTAAGATCCTTGATCGCACGGAAATCGTGAAAAACGGCATACTTCAGTACATGGAGAACGAGCTTAGAATAGCTTCCAGGTTGGACCATCCTAACATTGCCCGCGTATATGACATTATATACGAAGAGGATATTATAATGATTGTTATGGAATACCTTCCTAATGGTGACATTCAGAAAGTACTTTTGAATAACGTCATCTTCACATACACCGAACAAGTGAAGATTGTTTCCGGAATACTGAGTGGTTTGCAGTATTTACATCAGAGAAGGATTGTTCACCGTGACATAAAACCGGAGAACATCCTTTTCGATGCTAATTACACTCCAAAGTTTATTGACTTTGGTTTATCTCGAGAAACTACAACTATTCAGAGGACATTCTGTGGCACCACTATATATCTCGCCCCAGAAATCATCCTTTGCGACCAGTACGATCCATTCAAGTCCGATATTTGGTCCCTTGGACTCACAATTCACATGTTAACAAACCTCACTTTACCATTCAAGTACACCAGCGAGGCCCACTTCCTCAAGGATGTCAAGTGTGGAACACTTGTGTTCAACAATCTTGCACATGGTGTACTCGGTGAGATTGTCAGCATGTGCATTGTTCAGGACCCCCAGGCAAGGTCGAGCATCGATCAGATCGTTGAGTTTCTCAACCACAATGACTCAGGAAACTTCAAGTGCAGCCAATCACAGGTTGATAAAAAGCTCCCAGCCATCACAACACCAAAGCTCAATCTCCGTAACTACACTCCACTTGTTGTTGTTAAGAACGCAAAGTGCAGACAATATTTCAGATATGCTAAGCCTTTGATTGGAAGCCCTCTTAGAGCATGAATCATAGATTGTTTTTAGTACCTCCCTTTATTCTTTTGTTTTAATAAATTTCTATCCCTAGTTACTGATATTTTCCAATTCAGTTTTTGCAATTTATACGCATTTTAGGAACAAAATCCTGAATGCTGGTGTCCCACACATGGTTACAGCAAATGCGGTTAACTACTTTAATGGAAATATTTTCAAAATTCCGTTACTATAATAATTTATCGTTTAATTTTTGTAACTGTGCTAATTAGATTATGGACAGTTTATTTCACAAAAATAAAGTACGAATCTCGCATTTTTCAAAAAATTCAAACTTATAAAATATGTGGTTGGAATTATTATGTACTCGGTATTCCTTTCCTTAACACGATAAATGGTTATTTCTGAAGTTACCAAGTGTAACTGACGATTAAATAAAAGTTCTCCATTAATTTCAAAGATATCGCAATTTACTTATGTGACAATGCCACACAGAAGGATCCAATTATATATTTAACAGCTATGTCTCTAAATATCATTTTTGTTGAAGATGATCTGTAAAAAATAAGATCCGAAATTATTAATTTCGATATACACAAAGCCCATAAATAAATAACGGTAAATTAAAGATATTCAATAAAGAAAATCGAATCATTACTTTCAGTTTACTCCCAAAAACTTATTCCAATTTCAAAATTATTTTTGACATTTGACAGTTTACATTTTATTTGAAGTCAGAATAAATAACATATATTTTTATTTATGCATTATTTAGAGCACTTTGTGAATATCAACATATTGTGGAAATAACGCATTTATCCAACTTATGGGACATTTTGCAAAGAGGCCGATTCATTGGTCTCAAAAAGCTAATTGAAGAAATTGAATGGTTTTCAAAATTATTATTGCTGACTATAGATTATGATAGTATTGTGAACATATTATTAATTTTCCTTTCAATTTTCTATCACTTTTTCCAGCTGCATTTTTTCTTTTCATACTCTGAGGCGAATGAGCTCCGCCATCGATAGCATTCAAAACGCTCCGCTTTTTTAATTGCTATCAATGGCTCCGCCTTTTTAATCAAAAGCTTGCTTTCGTGCAAATTGCAAAAAGAAAAAAGTACGTTGTCGGGAGTTGAACACGGACCTCAGCTATGCATAATTAGGGCGGAACCTTCATATTTTGGTCATCCACCATATTTAATATTCCTTTAAAATTTTTGAAAATAAAAATATATAATTAAGTATATCTATATATCATTATGATGAAAAATTTGAACACTACTCAAAAAGTGGCGAAATTAGCTTTTTGAGATCAATGAATTGACAGCGTTGCAAAGATTTAGCATTAGTATAAGTATTAGTAGGGATGCAACTTTGGAAGATATTTTGGATTCTGGATGGAAATAAAAACTTTCTGGAACATTTTCTGGAAAAACGGCTGTGACACTACCTTTCCCAGATTCAATTTCCTTGTAACTTTACTGGTAGACACAAGGGGTAGTGTAGATGCTCATACTAAAATATCTAAGCTCTACTAACTTAAGTTATAGAGAGCATAAATTTGAAATTTGATTAAATAAAAATTTGAAAATTTACATGTCAAAATAGTCTAATGGGAAAAGTATTTTTTGACATATTAATCGATTGTTTGATTCTCGATGTAATTGTATTTTTTCTTTCTAATCGTAACTACATATGTGTTCGTTGAAAAATCATTCCATTGCAGAATAGTTATATGTAGGATGTAGTGTATTAAAATGAGTAAGAGTTAATCATCAAATGAAATTTTTCAATTCAATCAAATAATATTACATTTGATTTCATGTTTTTACATATGATTTGCATATTGCTGTATCAAGTAATATGTGATTTATTATTTAATTTCATTTTTTAGCTAGCATAAAAATAATTGAGAATTACGACTATATTTCGCTTTTATTGCTTAACCAACATAATTGTACATTCTCAAAAACAATTATAACATATATGTATGCATAAAATATAGTTTCATAATCAAGATCGTTGTGAAATTGATTTTTAACATTGAATTCATCAGTTTCAAACGAAATTAATTAATTTTGGTTTAAGAGCCAAATTTATTTCAACTATCTGTATGCTGTAGTTACTTATTCTGATTTTTAATTATCATATTTGATTAAATTTGACAAAGATGTTAATTTTTTTGACATATCTTTATTGGAATTTTTACGGCGAACTTCGATATATCTCAGGGAATATTAATAACTTTCAATGTAAGTATCCATCCATGACTGTATAGATTGAAGCAGAATCACTGTTTGATTATGTTGAATAAATTATCTTTTCGAATCTAATGTTAAAGTGGATATTGATAACGAATACAGTAACCACATACTCGAAAATAAAAAACATTAGGACCAAATACCATTTGATTGACTGCAGTTTTGAAATTCAAAATGTATCTCGAGAAGTTATGTTAACCAAGCCATGGTAATCAAGTATCTTAATCTTTGGGCTAGTGGCTTTCTAATATTTCAAAGTTGTAAAAATAGCAACTGACAATTTTTTTACATATGTGATAATTAAATGAAATATCATAACATATATTACATGATATATATAATGTATGTTCACTTCAAAGTTTGGGCAAAATTCGATTTTTTGTGTTAATTGAATATATTTTCAACAAAAATGAGATTCACGCCTAACTAAATGTATAATAATATTTAGATCTATGTTGCTGTTGACTATATCATTGTGTTAAAATATTAATATAATCCAATTCAATGATAAGAAGCATTTTATTAGCCCGAGAAGGATTTTTAAAAATAAGGTTAAGAGTGTCACGGCCTTTTCTGAAAATAATATTGGAATGGAAAAAATTTAATAAATAGTATAAGCAGTGTTAGATATGCATAATACATAGTCAAGATATTAGTATTAACCTGTATTTATTATGATAAAGCAAAGATGAAAAAAAAAATAAATGAGAACGCAATCGAACAATTTACCTTTGTCAATGAAAAATAATTTATCCAATTATGCCACAAGGAGCACTACTTCCATGTATTGCGATGACTTCTGTTGTGTATTTGCTGACCATGATATTTCTGTCACTTTTACGATTTTCCCGCCAAATATTTTTGTTAACATATGTTCTTGCTTCATATATAATATGTGTATATATTTTGAA